>JAFKAK010000448.1:0-17500 GCA_019914995.1 Acanthochlamys bracteata
GATATATAAAAAATGATCGATTTGAAAATGCTGTACGAAATGAAATGTCTCAATATTTTTTTTATACATGTCCAAGTGATGGAAAACAAAGAATATCTTTTACATATCCACCTAGTTTATCAACTTTTTCGGAAATGATAGAACGAAAAATGGATTTGTACACGACAGAAAAACTATCCCATGAAGACCTGTATAATTATTGGATTTATACCAATGAACAAAAAAAATTTAAATTAAATCCAAATTAAAAAAAAATAAAAAAATCAGTAAAAATATTAAGACATAAGATGAATACAAGAATAGATAGGACGATATTCGTCCCCCCCCCATATATTTGATTCCTTCTCCTATAAAGAACTTGCAAGACCAACTCCATTTGTGATTCCATCAATTATACGTCTATCAAAAAAATGAATTAATTTGGCCAATCTTCGTATACCTGTGGTAAAAACCTAGTATAAAAAAATCTATGTAAGCACAGTTATATGACCAATTATATATCACATTTTTATTCGGTCCAAGAAAATCCTTTTAGGACTCATTTTACAAATGAATTAATTAAGTCCAAATTTTTAAAGATGAATAAACAGACCCATAGAAAATATATGCTATGAATAGTCCGAAAAGGGCTATACTTACTGAAAAAATTGCATTTATGAAAAATTCATACCAATCCACAGCAGGAGGAGAATTCCAATTTGAATGAAAGGTTTTCCCTGGGTTAGTAATTTTGATAATATATCAAAATTTTTGGATCCATGATCAAAAGAATTCCTATTATTCCAACGAACAAAGTAAATAATACCAATACAAGCAGAGAAATAGCATAGTATTGTCCGATTCATGAGGATACATGGAAGTATATTTATTTCCATAGTAAGTACGAAAATCTCGCATTTGATTTCTTACATTATTACCACTTTTATATGTATCCTTTGCAAAAAAGAGGCCTTATTATTCACAAATACATTTTTATTGACTGTTTCAGGTGCTTCTTTTCCCCATATAGATATTGAATAGAACAGGCTATTTTTAGTACTACTGTAATTTTTAAAATGAAGGTTCAAATACCCATCAAAAGTAAGTAAATATATACAGAAACATATAAAATGCAGTTAGTCCCACTGTGAAATAAGCTATTATGGCAAATATTGGTGAATACAACCAACTATCATTAAGAATTTCATCTTTGGACCAAAAACAAGCAAGAGGTGGAATACCACAAAGGGAAAGTGTACCTAATAAAAAAGAAGTTTTTGTAATTGGAACATATCTTCTTAAACCACCCATAAGAACCATATTCTGACTTTTATCTGGTGAATATCCAACAATGGGTTCCATTGCATGAATAATAGATCAGATCCTAAAAACAATAAAGCTTTAGAGTAGGCATGAGTGATCAAATGGAATAAAGCAGCTCGATAAGAACCTATACCTAGAGCTAACATAATATAACCCAATTGAGACATTGTAGAATAAGCTAAACTTCTTTTAATGTCTCTTTGAGCAAAAACCAAAGTAGCTCCTAATAGGACTGTTATTACACCTATTAAAGAAATAAGATCCATTATGTAAGGTATAACTATGAAAGAGGAAAAAGCCGAGCTACAAGAAAAATTCCTGCTGCTACCATAGTAGCAGCATGTATAAACCGAAATAAGTGGGCCCTTCCATGGCGTCAGGTAACCATACGTGAAGTGGAAATTGTGCAGATTTCGCAATTGCAGCTACGAATAATAAAAAGCACATAGAGTAGCAAATAAAGAATGAACTCCATTATTATGGATCAAGTTATTAACTATTTCGAACAAATCCCGAAATTCTAAACTACCTGTTATCAATAAAGACCTAAAATTCTAATAATAAACCAAAATCTCCTACGATTAGTTACAAAAGCCTTTTGACAAGCACTTGCTGCACTTGGTCGTGTGAACCAAAACCCTATTAATAAATAGGAACACATTCCAACTAGTTCCCAAAAAATATAAATTTGTATCAAATTAGAACTAGTAACTAATCCCAACATGGAAGCATTGAAAAAACTCATATAAGCAAAAAATCTCAAATATCCTTGATCATGAGACATATAATTGTCACTGTAAATAAGAACCATGATTCCAACCGTAGTAATTAGTATCGACATAATAGAAGTAAGTGGATCAATCAAGTGTCCAAACTCTAAGGAAAAATCATTATTGATGGTCCAAGACCATAGATATTGATAGATAAAACTTCCATTTATTTGCTGAATAGACAAATTAGCCCGAAACCACCATAGCTATACTCAACAGTAAAACACTAAGAAAAGCCCACATACGACGTATATTTTTTTGTTGCTGTCGGAACAAGCAGAAGTCAAATCCTATTGACATAGTAACTGGAATTGGAAGAAAAGGTATTATCCACGCATATTGATATGTATGTTCCATAAGAAAACAAATTTTTATTTTTATTCTTATTAATTTAATTTATTAATTTAATTGTTTACGATTCACCAATTCTTATTCTTATCTCTTTCGAAAAGAACAATAATAAAAAAAATCAACAAAAAAATCAAAAGAAAATTGAATTTTTATTATTATGACTTTTTTTCCCAGATACTTTGAAATATTCAAACAACAATGGGTTGGTCAACAATGAGTTGGTCAAATAATATGATCAAATAACTAAGCAAAGGTTATTTTCCAATTAATTATTAACTAAAAAAAAAAAGATGACTAAAATTCTCTTTTTATTAGATAATAGAATGTCTTGTTTAACAGATTAACTGCTGGTTTGAATTATAGGTATAGGCACAATACTCGTAACTTTATCAATTAATATAAGATTCCAATTTTTTCTTTTTTTATGTGCTGATGCGCACATATCATATATGCACATATCATAGAAATTTCTATTATATTTGTATCTTAATGAAACAACTATTAAACACATAACGTAATAAGTATGGATAATGACTAAAAAGAACGATCAATACATGTCTTTCACATACAACGATAAAATTAGTAAATTAGTTTTTTTTTTTTTTGAATGGCGGTTCCAAAAAAACGCACTTCTATATCAAAAAAACGTATTCGTAGAAATATTTGGAAAAAAAAGGGGATATTTAGCTGCAAAAAGCTCTTTCTTTAGCTAAATCGGTTTCCACGGGACATTCAAAAAGTTTTTTTGTGCGACAAACAAGTAATAAAGACTGAGAATAATCTGAATCAGGCATGGCTTGAAGAATTTTCAATTCTTTAAGATAAATAAAAAAATTTACTATTTACCAATATTGATATTTAGGAGTTACATAGTTCCATATTCCATATAAGTACATATAAGTCTTAGTTATAGTTAGACCTAGTTGCTGTATAGAATAAATTTTTTTTCTGTCTACTGGGTTTTAGTTTTTTTTTTGTATTATCTTTTTATCAATTAACTTTTTTGCTTTTTTTTTTTTTTTCGCAATAGAAAAATATTTTCTATTGCGAAAAAAAGATAAGATCAAACTTTTTTTATGTCGATCCAAAAATACTAAAAAACTAATTGTGTTATAATTAAAAATTTTGTACATTTGTACACAAGAAGAAAAAAAGAATATGGTACTAAACTAAGCTATCAAAATTGTTAGAAAAGTTCCTTGATTTAGTGATGAAGTTGTGATACAAAAGAAATCCTAAGTATTTTTTTTTTTCATTGACTTTTTTTTGTTTTGAATACATGAAATCGGATAAATGAAGAATGAATCTTCAAAAGAAGATGAAAAAAATTCTTAGTTCTATATCTCTACTTAGTACAAAGTACAAAAATATTGAATTGCAACCCTTTCGGGAGAGCTTATTTTTTTTTTAGTATTTTAGTAAATGAAAGTTGATTATGAAAACGGAATCCTATGACGATACTAACTAAAGATTATTGAAGAATCAAATAAGAATTTGACTGAGTATTTATTCATTGATTCTAATGTTTACTAAACTATATCCATTCCTTGAATCTCGACGATTCAACACGAATTAACTATTATTATTTCAAGGAAGCCGCCATGGTGAAATTGGTAGACACGCTGCTCTTAGGAAGCAGTGCTAGAGCATCTCGGTTCGAGTCAGTGGCGGCATCCTCTAAAAGGATACAATGAATCTATAATGTATCAATTCCCCATTTACATTTTCTAGACCCTTTTTACTTTTTATTTATTTATGATATTTACGACTTTAGAACATATATTAACTCATATCTCTTTTTCGATCATTTCAATTGTGATTATGATTCATTTGATGACTTTATTAGTCCACGAAATCGTAGGATTACGCGATTCGTCGGAAAAGGAATAATAGCTACTTTTTATCTATAACGGGATTATTAGTTACTCGTTGGATTTATTCAGGCCATTTTCCATTAAGTAATTTATACGAGTCATTAATCTTCCTTTCGTGGAGTTTCTCCATTATTCATCTGATTCCCTATCTTAGGAATCTAATCTTAGGAAGATTAAAAACGATTTAAGTACAATAACTGCGTCAAGTACTATTTTTACCCAAGGCTTCGCTACGTCCGGTCTTTTAACTGAAACCCACCAATCTGCAATATTAGTACCTGCTCTACAATCTCAGTGGTTAATGATGCACGTAAGTATGATGTTATTGAGCTATGCAGCTCTTTTATGCGGATCATTATTGTAATAGCCCTTATAGTTATTACATTTCGAAAAAAACATCGATATTTTTGTAAAAACAAAGATCTCTTAACAAATTCATTTATCTTTGATGAGACCGAATGTGTGAATGAGAAAAAAGTGCTTTAAAAAGCACTTCTTTTCTCTCATTCAAAGTATTACAAATATCAATTAACTCAACGTTTGGATTATTGGGTTATCGTATCATAGTTTTTAGGGTTTATCTTTTTAACCATAGGCATTCTTTCTGGAGCAGTATGGGCTAATGAGGCGTGGGGATCTTATTGGAGTTGGGATCCTAAGGAAACGTGGGCATTTATTACTTGGACCATATTCGCAATTTATTCACATACTAGAACAAATCAACCTTTGCAAGGTACAAATTCGGCGCTTGTAGCTAGCTACTATAGGATTTCTTATAATTTGGATATGCTATTTTGGAATCAATCTATTAGGAATAGGTTTACATAGTTATGGTTCATTCGCATGAACATCAGATTGAACGAACTACATGAAGAATGTATAAGAACATTGTTCTATATATAATGAAGGTTTGTGCAGTTTTTTTGAGAACCGTTTGTTCAAACGGTTCTCAAAAAACAAAAGCTTTCTAGATGGATCTTATTACAATTCTAATTAACTTTTTTTCACTTTACTTACTTTTTTTTTGTTTTGTATCGTACAGGAACTTAAAAAAAAAAAAATCAAAAATTATACTTGAATTCTAAAATAGAATATAATAATTATAAAATATAATATAATACTTTTATATAAAATTAATATAATTTTTTTTAGAAAATAAAACTTTCTATCTCATTAATGAGAACTATCTATAAAGTAATTAAATAAGATAGCTTGCACCTTATCAATGGATAGCGAAAAGAACGAAATCTGGATAAATACCAATACCTATTACGGGGAGAAGGTACAGATCAGAAACAAACAGTTCTCGTGGTCCAGAATCTACAAAATTGGAGTTTGGAACATTAAATAGCTTGTAGCCATAGAACATTTGACGTGACATAGATAATAAATAAATAGGAGTTAAAATCATTCCAATTGCCATTATAAAAGTAATTAGTATTTTTGACATTAAAAGATATTTTTGGCTAGTAATTATTCAAAAAATACTACTGATTCTGCAACAAAACCACTCATTCCTGGCAATGCAAGAGAAGCCATTGAAGCTACTGAACATGGTAAACATTTTGGGCATTGGGATAGATATTCCCCCATTTCGTCGAGATAAACAAGACGTGTTCTATCACAACTTGTTCCCGCCAAGAAAAACAGTGCAGCACCAATAAATCCATGAGAAGTATTTGTAAAATAGCTCCATTAAGTCCCATATCTGTTATAGAACCAATTCCTATAATTATGAAACCCATGTGAGATACGGAAGAATAGGCTATTCTCTTTTTTTAAATTGCGTTGACCGAGAGAGGTTGAAGCTGCATAGATTATTTGCATCGTTCCCCCTATTACCAACCAGGAGAAAATATAGAATGAGCATGGGGTAATAATTCCATATTGATTCAATCAACCCATATGCTCCCATTTTTAATAAGATTCAGCTAGAAGCATACATGTACTGTAATGTGCTTCCCCATGGGTATCTGGTAACCATGTATGTAGGGGTATAATCGGTGATTTGACAGCATAAGCAATAAGGAAGCCAAAATATAATATTATTTCCAATCCCACAGGATAGGATTGATTAGCTAGTCTTTCCAAATTTAATGTGGGCTCGTTGGAACCATATAAACCCATAACTAGAACTCTATTAAGAGGAAAATAGAACCTCCTGCAGTATACAAAATAAACTTTGTAGCTGAGTACAGACGTTTCTTTCCTCCCACATGGATAAAAGTAAGTAAACAGGAATTAATTCTAACTCCCATGAGGAAAAAAAAGTAAAAGGTCTCGAGAAGAAAATAATCCCATTTGACCGCTGTACATTGCTAACATCAGGAAATGGAACAATCGCGAATTTCGAGTAACGGGCCAAGCCGCTAAAGTTGCTAAAGTAGTGATAAATCCTGTCAGTAAAATAGGTCCTATCGAAAGTCCATCAATTCCAGTCTCTCAGTGAAAATCAAAAAAATTTATCCATTGATAATCCTCCTCCAATTGTATTAATGGATCGTCAATTGGAAATGATAACAGAATACAAAAGTGGTTAGAAGGAGTTCTAATAAACAAATACAAATAGTATACCACCTAACAACCTTATTCCTCTCTGAGGAGAAAGAAAATTGAAGAACCTGCAAATATTGGCAAAACTACAATTATTGTTAACCAAGGAAAATCACTCGTGATAAAGACAAGATACGCTTTGACCAGAAAAACCCGTCCTCGAAAAATCAATTATTCCGAGGACGGGTTTTTTTATCGTAAGAAGGAATCAAATGATTCAAGTGGAGTTTTTTTTGTAAGGTATCAATAAGCTAGACCCATGCTGCGAGTTGTTTCATGCCATAAATAAACACGAACACTCAAAAAATCTGTTGGGCAAGCAGATTCACATCTCTTACAGCCTACACAATCCTCAGTTCTTGGCGCGCAGAAAGCAATTTGTAGCTTTACACCCGTCCCAAGGTATCATTTTCAATACATCTGTTGGGCAAGCTCGTACACATTGAGTACACCCTATACATGTATCATAAATTTTTACTGAATGTGACATTGGATCTATAAAACATAAAAAATTTTCGATCTGGTAAAGTAAAATATATATAATTTTATTGTAAACACCAGACGAAGCAGTAATTTATCAATTTTTAGAATCAATCCATTTAAAAATCTGTATGAGCAAGGGCCAAGAGACTTTGATTTCTGTTTAAACAACCATGATCGTGCAAGTCGCAGATGCGAATTCCAATTTATATTATTAAAATAAATTATAGATGATGATTACGATTAATTATTCAATAAATTTGATTGATTGATACGAGTTGATTTTCTGTTACGATGGATCGATGAAACTATAGCTAACCCAATAGCTGCTTCAGCAGCCCGCAATAACTATAACAAAGATTGAAAATGTCTCCTTTTAATTGTCGATTATCAAATAAATCAGAAAATGTTACGAGATTGATATTAACCGAATTTAGTATAAGTTCAAGACACATAAGTGCTCTAACCATGTTTCGACTAGTGATCAATCCATAGATTCCAATAGAAAATAAATAGACACTCAAAAAAAGTACATACTCGAACATCATTGACAAACCCCTCATTTATTTTGATTCATTTCAATATGAATAACAGTTCAAAGATTCGATTGATTAGAATCGAACAATTACATAACAATTTAAGGTATTGGCAATAGATTTAATTAAAAATAAAAACCTTTCGTTTTTTTTTATTTCGATTTAGAATTTCTAATTCTACGAATTAAAAATTCTAAGTATTTATTATTGACGAGCCATAGTAATTGCACCTATCAAGGATACTAAAAAATTATAGAAATAAGTTCAAACGGAAGATAAAAATCCGTTGATAAATGAATCCCAATTTGTTGAACATTACTTATTAGGTCCTGTTCTATAATCTGGTTTGATCGTGTACTCCAAATAATTCCGTACCATGACGTATCTGGGATAGTAGTAATTAAAAAAAAAAAATACTTGCACAAACCAGTGAAGTGAATCCATCTCCAACAGTCCAAAGATGAAATCATTGGAATATTCTGAACCACCAATGAACATCACGGCAAATATGATTAAGACGTTTATGGCTCCCACATAAATAAGAGGCTGTGCAGCAGCTACAAAATAGGAGTTCGCTAGAATATAGAATAAGGATATACAAACAGAACCAATCCCAATGAAAAGGCAGAATAAATCGGTTGGTAAGTAATACTACTCCTAGACCCCCCAATATAAGAACTAATCCCAGAAATACTACAAGAATATCATGTATTGGTCCAGGTAAATCCATTATGTATAAAATAAGAGATAAATATAAATAAGTCGAAATATTTCATGCCCCTTCTGAATAGTCAGGAAAAAATAAAAATGCTTATCCTTTTTTTTTCTATATGATAGTTCCTAATTGAAGAATTATTAATGTAGTATAATGTAGATACAAATTGTAGGAATCCTACTATCTTATTTATTTAATTCAATATTTATTTAATTAAATACTAGTTTAGTAGTTGTAATTGTATATTTCGAAATCATCACAAAAAAATACTATTCTCAGTTTAAATCAAAGAATAATTATCAACAATCAAATCAATTATTAATCAATTATTATTTGTATTTATTGGAGCAAGCTTAGATCCTTTATGTCAAAACAATTAGTAATTGGTAATCGTTCTTGAATCACAGGGTTCATCCTTGTCTATTTTGCTTTGTGTCGAATTCATAACTGTTTGAATTGTATAATCTCCAATTACTGACATTGGTAAACGACCCAAAGCAATTTGATTATAATTCAACTCGTGACGATCATAAGTGGAAAGTTCATATTCTTCAGTCATTGATAAACAGTTTGTTGGACAATACTCGACACAGTTACCACAAAATATACAGACACCAAAATCAATACTATAATTAAGCAATTGTTTCTTTTTAATATCTCTTTCAAATCTCCAATCGACAACAGGTAGATCTATGGGGCATACACGAACACATACTTCACAAGCGATACATTTATCAAATTCAAAGTAATTCGACCACACGAAACGCTCTGATGTAATCGATTTTTCATAAGGATATTGAATAGTTACAGGTAAACGATTTGTGTGGGATAAGGTAATTATGAAACCTTGACCGATGTATCTTGCAGCTCGTATTGTTTGTTGACTATAATTCATGAACCCAGTTACCATAGGAAGCATATTGTAAATATCCATGAAAAAAAATTGATGTTTCTTTCTCTTGTTTGAAAGAGGTTATGAATAGAGAATCTCATTTGTCATCTTATTCTGTTATTTGTCATCTTATTCCTTTCCCTTATTTTTATTTAAAGGAAACAAGTTGGAAAAAGTTGTCAATAATAGATTACCCAAGGAAATGGGTAAAAAAAATTTCCATCAAGATTTAATAGCTGGTCCATTCTCATTCTAGGTAAAGTCCATCTTGTTGTGATAGAAATGAACAGAAACAAATAAGCTTTAGATAATGTAATAAATATACCAATTGTCATTCAAAGAATCCATCCATTTGATTTTTTACGAAAAACTCAGGACTGAATATGTACGGAATAGATAAATCCCACCCACCTAAGTAAAGAACTGTTACAAATAATGAGAAACTAATAGATTTAAGTAAAGCAATGTAAAACAAACCATATTTGATACCTGAATATTCAGTTTGATAACCTGCTATTAATTCCTCCTCTGCTTCTGGTAAATCAAAGGGTAATCTCTCACATTCTGCTAGAAGAAATTAGGAAAACAATAAACCCTATAGGTTGACCACAGATTCCATCCCCAAAAACCATATTTTGACTGCGCTTCAATTATATCAACTGTACTTAAACTGTTGGATAATCATAGTCGATAATAACATCACTGTCACATCGCTATTCCAAAACCGTACATGAGATTTTCACCTCATTTGGCTCCTCAATGGCCAAAAAAAATAATGTAAGGACTGCTCTTTTTCTAATATTATCGCCATATTTTGGTAGGGTAGATAGAATAAAGATACATCAGGTAGTCTAAATTAGACCAATGGAATTCTGTCTGCTAGAATAAGAAAAAAGCACTTCTTCTGAATTGATCTCATCCTTTATTATAATTAGAATTTCTCATTGTTCAGTAATAACTTAATCTTTCAATAAAATACTCGTTATATCAATGGATATAAAAATTAGAGTATTAGTTCATGGCTTATGATAAAAGTATATATGGATGATGGAAAAAAAAATAAATAAAATTTTTTCTCTATTCTATCTATTATTATTCCATTTCTTTTGTTTCTGTTCTTCTTTCTCCGAATAGGGTACTTAAAAAAAAAAAAATAAAGATTAATTCGTTCTTGATAGTTATTTCTTTAATCAGTGAATAGGAGCATACTCTAGATCGGAATCGTGGGGAAGTACTACTTGATCATTTCTACCAATGTAAAGACCCTATTTTGATTCGTTTTATGCAGGAATATCTTTTTTTTATACCTTATGTTATCTCTATTACTAATCTTTTTTATGTACCTTGGTGTTCCTAACCGTCCACTGATTTTTGATTGATACCGTATAGTATAGTAAGTAGTACATACAAAACTATAAACTTCATACAATTAATCTTTTACACCCGCTTCAAGATATGATCTATATGATGATTAATCAAAAAATATCAATCTTGGGGTAAGCAGTTTACACTGCTTATGTTTACTTTCACTTTATTCTTGTACATAGGGAATGAGATTTTCTTTTCTTACTGCGAATTTCTAAGCTGTTTTGTTTCACTCATATAACTATCTGGTTTAACTGATTGACTCGAATGATGAATAAAAAAAAAAAAAATAAGATATCTATTCAATACATTCAAAATCTTCCCTTTATCTCTAGGAAAAAGGTAAAAGTTCATGTTCTAACAGATCACACGTAGAGATATTGATAACACACATAGAGTTAATGGTATTTCATAACTAATAGATTGAGCAGCAGCTCGTAGACCACCCAAAAAGAATATTTATTATTCGACCCATATCCTGACATAAAAGTCCGATCAGGCAATACTTGAAATGGCGATCCATAGAAAAACACCTATACTGAGATCAACTAAAACAAGGTGATACCCAAAAGGAATTACTAAATAACTTAGTAGAATTGATATGACCGCTATAGACGGTCCGACACTAAACAAACGAATATCCCCTCTAGAGGGGAGTAGGTCCTCTTTAAAAAGTAGTTTAATTCCATCCGCTAGAGCTTGAAGAATTCCTAATGGCCCAGCATATTCAGGCCCAATACGTTGTTGTATAGCCGCAGATATCTCTCTTTCTAACCACACAATTACTAGTACCCCTATTATGATTCCTAATATAAGGGTCAAAATGGGAACAAACAGCCATATGAGTTCATAAACCTCTTTTAAGGGTTCCGATCTAGAAAAAGAATTGATAGTCTGTACCTCTGTCGTATCAATTATCATTTCAGCGATCAACTTCTCCCATAATGATATCTATACTACCTAGTATCGTCATGATATCAGCCAATTTCATTCTTTTAACTAGCTGAGGAAGAATTTGCAAATTGATAAAACCGGGCGGACGAATTTTCCATCTCCAAGGGAAAACACTATTATCTCTATCAGATAAATTCCTAATTCTCCTTTTGGGGCTTCCACTCTCGCATAAAGTTCTTGTTTCGACAATTCAAAATTGGGGAAGGTTTTTACTAATGAATCGATAGTCAAAATCATTCCATTCCGAATTCTTTGCTTTAGCAAACCGCCGGACTTCTAAATTCTCATAGGGCCCTCCCGGAATCCCTTCTAAAGCTTGTTGAATAATTTTTATGGATTCTGTCATTTCACCTATTCGTACTAAATAACAGCTAATGAATCTCCTTCTTTTTGCCATTGGACCTCCCAATCGAATTCATTGTAACACTCATAATCATCAACTTTACGAAGATCCCATTGGATTCCAGAAGCTCTTAACATTGGTCCCGATAAGCCCCAATTTATTGCTTCCTCCCCCTCAATAGTTCCCACTCCCTCAACTCGTTCCAAAAAATGGGATTCCGCGTAATAAGTTTTTGATATTCAGCAACTCCTGTTAAAAAATAATCACAGAAATCTAAACACTTATCTATCCAGCCATGAGGTAGATCAGCAGCTACTCCTCCAATACGGAAATAATTATGCATCATTCGCATACCTGTGGCAGCTTCGAATAGATCATATACTAATTCCCTTTCTCGGAAAATATAGAAAAAGGGAGTCTGCGCACCGATATCCGCCATAAAAGGCCCAAGCCATAACAAATGAGAAGCTATACGACTCAGCTCCAACATAATTACTCTGATATAGCTGGCTCTTTTTGGTACTTGAACATTCCCCAACTGTTCAGGTGCGTTTACTGTTATGGCCTCTGTGAACATAGTAGCTAAATAATCCCAACGTGTTACATAAGGCAAATATTGTATAATTGTTCTGTTTTCCGCTATTTTTTCCATACCTCTGTGTAAATAGCCCAATATTGGTTCTGATCAATAACATCTTCTCCATCAAAGTAATGATCAGTCGAAGAACACCATGCATTGATGGGTGGTGAGGTCCCATATTCACTATCATGAGATCTTTTCTTGTAGCTGGTACAGTCATATTTTTTCTTTCCTGATTCATTATTTCATGAATTTATAAAAACAAAGCAAAGGAGGTTCATCAAAATGAAAAAAAGAATCTCATAACTAAAAAAAAAATGAGTCTTCAAATTAACGAGTTTTTGGCTCCCGAATATTCAACTGACCAATTAATTTCTTATAACGCACTCTATTTTTCCTTGATAAATAAGCCAGCAATCGTTGACGTTTTCCCAGAATTTTTCGTAGGCCTCTTTGTGATAAAAAATCTTTTTTGTGCAATTCCAAATGGGAAGTAAGTCTACGTATCTTATTGGTGAAACTGAATACTTGAAATTCAACGGATCCCTTGTTTTCTTCTTTTTCTTCTTGTGGAAGAATTGAGATGAATGAATTTTTGACCATAAAATAAAAAAATCTTCTATTTTCTTGCTTTTACTTGTATTTTACCGATCAAAAAAAATAAAAAAAAAAATATATAAATTATTATTTATAATAATGTATACCAAAGATTTTAATCTGGTAAATAAAAAATTGAGATTTATTCATATATTTCTCTTTTTTTTCTTTCTATCCAAAATAGGATTTGGATAGAAAAGAAGAGATGATCCATTTTGCATTCACGAAAGAATATTTTGCAGATTTATTCCTGAGTTGATCCACTACCATTAAATCAATATCATGTACCAGAATGTAACACACCATATGTTTACATCTTTCAGCTCTTATTTACCTAATATGTCAATCTATAAAATAGAAATTAACTAATTCGGAATCGTGGATACATATGTATCCTTGACATACTAAAGCGACTGCCATTATTGGTATCAAACCAATAACGATTCATACAAGCTAAATCTTCTAATCAGTAGTTTGGCCAAAAAAACAATTTCAATTTAATGAATTTATTTGCATCTGTATTAACATTATTGTCCTCATTCAAAAAATTGTCCACAGTTCCTTATGATGTTTTCATTTGCAAAATACTGGATTTCTATCCACAAGATTCCAATTTTGGAATTAAAACAAATTAAATTCTCAATTCTCTACGACGTCTAGTAGATAGAATATTTTTTCAGGAATGAGGCAATCATAATGATTTTTGTTTCCATTTACAGGTATAAGGCTATCGTGTGAAATGGATTTTCGAAATGATTCTTATTAATGTATTTATTATTTATGCATTTTTCATTAGTTTGGTCTTTACTCTTTTGGATTAATGAAATACCTATGGTTTGATATATAATCATTTTTTCATCTCTTTTTAGAGATAGACGAACTGGTTCGATAATCAACATTCCCCTTTTTATCAATTCTGTAAGAGCTATATTTTTCTGAATCGTCATTACATCCAGACGCATCTCTCCTCTTTGAATGGAGGATATAGCAATATCTTTTGGATTCATCAGTCTAAGTAGGAGACAATATACCTTGATATTATCCATCATTGTTTGATTCAAAGGGTCGTCAAATCTTAATTGAAAAAAAAAAATATTTTTCAGGAAAAAATCTAGTTCTTCTTTCTTTTTGTTCTTGGATTTTTTTTCTTTTTACCTTTTTAGTCTCTGATCCTGTGTTTGTGTAGTCGTCTTCTTCTTTTTTTTTTTGTTTTGTTTTTGAGATCTGATCCAAGATCCCCTTGACCTTTTTTTCTTGTTCCAATTGAGGATATTTTTTTATTAGATGATATAGGAAGATTTTCTTTTTGATTTAGGTTGATGTTTTCATTTTCAATACCATTTTATCTAAATTCAAAAAAAGTGATTTGATTAGTATGATCCATGCTTTAATCTTATATGCATCATAAAGTACCAAGCTCTGGGAAAAGCCAAGATTCTATATTAGATTCTATATTAGATTCTATATTAGATATGGTACCATATAACCCTTCTTGATTCATTCCCATCCAATTTAAAGTTTTTTTTTTTTTTGGGGGGTAGGTAGATTTCTTGACGAATCCTAAAAGAAAAAGATTTTTTTTTGTACTTTTTCAAAAAATTCGTTTTAGTCTTAGTATTTTTATTAATCTTGGTACCAATATGTACATTGATCCAAGTTTTCATATTTTTTTCTTTCCAAGATGAATATGAAGAATTTTCGAATCAAAATATTTTCTATCCAGAGTTTTTATCTCTATCAATACTATATCTCTCTTCAGAGATAATCACTCATAGCTGTACTTACCAATACATAAAATGATTCAGGTTTTGATGTATTGAAATTATATAAATTTCTTGGTTCCCATTTACTTTTTTTACTGTTGATCCATAAATATATGAGTCCTTCCTATCCCCATAATTCATATATTCATGTGATAAAGATCATATCTGTAGTGTTTTTTTCCATTTTTTTTTTTTTGACTAACCGCCGTCAATGGATCTAACACGGAAAAATTTTCTTTCACATAATGAATTAATTGGTCTTTTTCTTCCTTATATGAATTTGAGTCTTTATTTTGAATCATACGACGTTGATTGACTCTATTTCTCCATTTTTGCGGTACTAATTGAGACCATTTTCTCTGAGATAAATTGTATTGATAATGACCCTTTAACCAATTTTTCCATTCATTTATTCCAGACTTATGCATTTTATTATGTCTTGATTTGGAATCAAATATTCCTCGTGTTATACAATAATTCTTTATTTTGTCCCTAAGAAAAGGATAAGTCCCGTGATGTTGAAGTATAGATCTCAAGCCATATTTGTTAAGTAATTGGGTTTGTGACAATTTATAAAATACATATGCTTGGGACAAGGAAGATAAGTCGCAATAAATATTTGCATTTTTTTTACTAATATCATTACTAATATCAATATTAGTATTACTAATAGTATTATTAAACGACTTTTCTATAGTCGAAATAAAGTTAATAAACTTAATTGTATTTTCATTAATTTTTTGAATTTTTTCTTCATTTGTTTCATCCTTGTAGATAAATTTATTTTTGTTTCAAAAAAAAAAAAAAAGTTGTGCATTGATCCTGGGAAAGTTAATGGTACATAGCAAAAAATCTATGTATATTTTTTCAATTAAAAATCTAAAAAAATAATGTGATTTGTGTATTAATCGCCTATTTTTTCTTTTGAATATTTGCCAAATCTTTTTCTGTGATTTTGATCTTTTAACATCCCAAGATGGAACTATTTTCTTTTTTTCTTTTTTTATTTGTTCTATTTTATTTCTGATTGTAATTGTCTTATCAGCGAGATCTTTAGTCTTTTTTTCCATAAGTGAATATTTTTTTTTTGGTCAGAATGGTCCATTCTCTCTTCTGTGTAATCTTATTATTTATTTTTAAATCTTTTACATTTTCATCCAGTTCATAATTTTCATTCGATTCATATACTTTTTCCTTTTCTATATAAAAATAAAAAAATTGGGTTTACTTTTTCAAGTTCTTTGATTATTAGTTTTATAACTAAAAGTATTTTGATAATCCATTTTGTGTTTTTTTTTTTTTTTGAGACTCTTTCTTTTTTTTTTTCTTTTAAGATTTTTAGAACTAGAAATATTTTCCTTTTCACCTTTCTAATTTTATTTTTGATTTCTTTAGAAATGGGTTCAAAAAAAAAAAAGGTTTTTTTCAGGGAGGGCAAAAGGAGTTCTGCTTCCATTCCCCATACTGTTAAAAAACAAAAATTGTCTTTGTTTCCTTTTTTTTTTCATTAGATCTTTATCATAAGATCGTACTCTAGATTTTCATAAGGTTTCAGAGAGAAAGGAAATAGAATCTTTATCTGAATACCGTCTGTTAACCAATCTTTAGGAAATTCTGTTTCTGATAATTGGACACCATTATAGGTACATTTAACATGCATTTCCCTATTCCATTCATTAAAATCCTCATACCACTCAGGAAATTGGAATAATAACATACGACCAATATTTTTGGCTATTATCAATGAAAGGCAATACAATGTATTTTCTGAGAAAAAGATTGGCTTAGTAACATAAAACCTCTTATTGTTTGAGCAAATATAAAGTATCCCAGGTTTCAGATATTGCTATTCGTTCCTCTTTATTTTTTTTTTTTTTTCCTTTTTTTTTTCATTTTCTTTTGTTTCTTTTCTCTTCCCAATCTTTTTTTTTTTTTTCTCTTCCCATCGCAATCTTTGCTCTTTTCCTGACCAATTCCTAAAAATGATATTAATCATATCAGAAGATATCAAAAAAGAAAAAAAAAAATATTTTGTCTATTCGATCAAAAAAAAAGTGGGAATGCACATTTGCTTGAAACAGTTCCCAAGTAACTGTTTTACGTCTTTGAGCACACATAGATCCTTTGATTAGATCTCGATGAAAGTCCGATTGTTGGGAGTAACGTATCAGATAAATCTCTTCTCCTTGATCACCATTACTATTAGTAGCAGTATTAGCACTATTAGTAGCGGTATTAGTATTAGCACTAGCAAGAGAATTCTTCTCTTTGCTATCCTCTTCGCTATCCTCTTCGCTTTTTCTTTTCGGTATAAATTACTACACGTTTAGCTCTTCTCGAACAATTTCATGGTCTTCTTTTGTTGATTTTTTTCCTCATCTTCCTCATCTTCCTCATCTTCATCTTCTTCTTCTTCTTCTTCCAA
>JAFKAK010000448.1:35024-39623 GCA_019914995.1 Acanthochlamys bracteata
TCAGGGCCTATCCGAAAAGAATCCAGTACCCTTTGGTCGTGAATATCTGAATAGGACGAACCGGCCTCCGTGGATATCTTTGCTTCGGAACAAAACAATTAGAATTAGGCTCAGGAAACTGGAATGTGTATTATCCATATGGGAGATCTTCCAATTGAGAAGATCTATCGACCTGAGACGAAAGAAAGGTCTATCTATTTTCTTTAGTTATTCAGTTAAACCAATGATTCGTTATTGGAGCGAATAGCAACAACCATTTCATCGGACATGCGTATTTTTGATTTTCCGATGGATTTCCATGGTTTCATTAATGGAAATTGTTTGATGTAGTGAGTAATAGGCTCTGGTTGTTCGCCCTTCAAGAATTCTTGTTTAGGCAGTTCATATCATCCATACATAATATTTTGATCTAAGATTTCAATTCTTCCATGTTTCAGCAGTAGCATATTGTTCCATGGAGCTAAGGTCGAAATATGGAATAAACAAGTGTTTCACGACTCTATCACCCGGCCAATTCTCTTCCTTAATCCCTTTTTCGTGGCCACATATCTTTACGACTAAGGAATGAAATCTTTCTCCTGTTACATGAATCAAATCTTTCATTTCATCCGGGAAAAGCCATCCCTTTCTCAACAATGTCTTTGTCATTTGATCCAATAGCGTTCCGTTAGATAGGAACAGATTTGATAAATACTGATAACTCTCGGATAAGTATTATAACGGAAAGATCCATTAGATAATGAACTATTGGTTCTAAGCCATCTCGGGCGATGAATCAACGATTCGAAGTGCTTTTCTTGCGTATTCTTGATGAACCAGCGATTATCTATAGATGTAGGAGGATTTGTTTGGGAAGTAATAAGCGCCTTTGACATCTCTTCATCTGCAAAGAATTCTCGACGTGAAAACACAGAGACAAAGGGCCGATCTTTGAATAGGAAAAAGAATGGATCCGCAGGGTCCCAAATGAATCAGCTTATTCGAAAAAAGCCTTGTTCTTTGGAAGATCTATCTCGTGTCTGGTACTGCATGGTTCCACCCTGCAAGAACTCGAATCATTCTCTTGAAGCTCACCCTCTTTATGATAAATGATCCGCTTGCCCCGAAATGACCCGGCCCAATAGGGAAATCCCAATTCAGTGGGCCTTTCGATACAATCAAATAGATTGCCACAAGGGCGCCATATTCTAGGAGCCCAAACTATGTGATTGAATAAATCCTCCTCTATCTGTTGCGGGTCGAAGGCTCTTTCTCCTTCCCCTTCTTCAAACTCCGATTCGTATTTTTCATATAGAAATCTCTGATCAACGATAGAACAAGATCCATTTTGCATCATATCTAACTGATTCCTTGGTTCGGACCGAAGAAGTAATGTCACTCGATTATTATCATCAAACTGACTGCAATCTTTTTCTGTCCGTGAGGATCCCACCAGAGCGCCTTCTACTTCTAATAGGCCATGAACTAGAGCAGAATCATTCTCAACGAATCCATAAGTGATCAATTTTTTCATCGGGTCGGGTGAAGACCAAAGATCTTGAGCGACCGATCCGGCAGAACAACTCAAAAGATAAAGAAGTATCGTTAATTTCTTCATGCTCGTTCCAAGTTCGAAGTACCATTTGTACAAATAAGAATCCCCTTCCTTACATGATTTCTTCTTCATATAGATAGATATAGGATTTATGGGGCAATTCCTTAGAAGTACATTTTGTGCAATAGCCCTTCTATCTGATAGAAAAAGATCCCATGATCCTGAACCGATCTTACCTGGGATCATAAATCCCAAGTTTGTCTATGAAGAGCTGATCTAATTGTATTAGTTTCTATAATTGATTTCTTCTGTGTAATACTAATTGATAGGGCCTCATTGATAAGTGCTACAAGATCTCGTGCATTTGAACCCATGGTTATGGACCCGAATCCGTTAGTATAGAGCATTTTCTTTTCCAAGTGAAATCCCTAGTATAGGAAAAAGAATGAAAAAGTGCTTTCGTTCTTGTGGAATAAAAGCCTTCGTATCTTAATGCATGTATCTAATTTATTCGGAGCTATTAAAGTGGGATCCACTTTTTGGGAATATGAGTCAAGCAATAACAAGAATATTTCTAGTGGAACATCTTTCCCAATCCCTGGAGAGATAGTTCTCTAATAGACCGAGGGATAAGTAATTCGACTCATTCACAGACAGATTATGAATGTTTGGAATCCATATTATGCAAGGAGACATTGCTTTTGCTAATTCGAATTGAAGGTGATATCAAATCGGTCTATTTTCGCCCTCATATACATAGTCGTCATAGTTAGCAGCTCCGTATCAAGGTCATCATCCATATCGTCACTATCATCAATATCCATATCGTCACTATCATCAATATCGATATCGTCACTATCATCAATATCGATATCGTCACTATCATCAATATCGATATCATCAATAAGATAACCTTTAGGCTTGTCATCCAGGAACTTGTTCGGAAATACCGTAATGAAAGGAACATAGGAGTTTGTCGCTAGGTATTTGACCAAATAGGATCGTCAGTTCCTATAGAACCTATCACTAAAATACCCTAGAAAGGGATAGGGCTAAGCGGAGTGAAAAGGGTTTTCCATGAGATCGGAAATGAAAACTATTAACCCCACACGAGGTTTGTGAATAAGTGATTGTCTGATAATGAGCAAGGAATATCCGTCTTTCTGCTAAACAGGATCTATTGAACTCATAATTCATTAGAGACTTTTTATGAATGTCAACTAAGTATCGTAAGTAAATTGATCCCGGTTGTTCAATCATTTGATAACCAGAGTCATTCTTTGATAAACGATCACTATGAGTCAGACTCAATAGAATTTGATCAATCCTTTTTTTCTGTCGTTAAGGTGGAGAACTGAATCAAGAATTCTCTTTCTTCATCATCAATTGAATCACTGGTCGCGACCCAGGATTCCATTTTATCATCAATCCAATCACCGTTCACGTTTTTTCTTTTTCTTATCAATGAATAGATCTCTTTACTTCTACGACTTAGATGTCTCGTATTTCTCGAAAAAGTGATTCGATTGATGGGATTTGGTATGATACTTATGAGATCGATGAGATTGATATTCAAATAGTTCTTCTTAGAACGTATTGATTTGACCCCATAAGTGGGACCACCGCCCAATAGCATGTTGCCACCAGAAGCAGACCCCCGTATTTCTTCCGGAGAATCTCCTAATTGTTCCAGAGCAACTAGAAAGAGATTCTTTAACCAGAAAGAATTCAGTTCAGATGTAGGATACCTATCCAAAAGTTTTCGCAACTCAATCATGTATGATGGAATCATCAAAAATTGGATCTTTTCTAACTCTGTCTGTAACTCACTAGAGGCTCAGGAAACAAAGAAGATGTATACGAACGAGATATCCAGCAACAAGAAGAAGAAAAAGTTGAATAGAGGAACTCCCGAGCATTTGTTGATCTCAGATGTGTCCATATCAATGAAAGGGTGACTCATTATTTCGATGAATCATTTCTTCGGAGAGAAGAAGATTCTGTAAACACTTACTCGAAATCTCACTTATCAGAGTCCATTGTGGAAGAATCCCACAATCTTTTGTGAAGAATTGGCCATGATATATATGATCCATGCATAATATCATGAAAAATGGATACCATTTTTGACTGCTACTTAGTATCGGCAATGGGTCTGAAAAAGTATCTAAAAGGATGAAATTTAGATATTTGCACCCTGTCGAAGTAAGGAACCATGGCATATATGTTTGGAACAGATTCCATTTTGAGAGATTTGCAAAAGCACTATCCCCTTGAAAGGTTCTATACATCTCCCCTTTCTCAACGCATTTCTTTAGACAAAAAGACTCTGTTTTCCTCTTTCCGGATGGTAAATATTTCTCAGAACATGGAGTGTGAATCAAACCCATGTTTGAATTGAAACTGAGATACTGATGTAAGTTCTTCCCCTCTGAATCAGATAGATTCATATCTGAAAGAGGCTGACAATAAGTTCTTTCCAAATTGACTATTTGTTCCTCTGTTAGAGGTGTTGCAGAAATGTCTGCGATCGAGTAAATAGCTCTACGAACGAATGGATCGGATCGAATTGGAAAATGGAAAGATTTGTACAAGTTATACGTTTCGTCACCATTTTGTGGAAAATCGTTAGGGTTAGGTATGAATATGTCAGATACCTGTGACTCGATTGGTGAAATAGTCTCTCTCTCCAAAAAAATATGTTTTTTTTTACCGTTACCGACGCACAAAGAAAATATTTTCTTGCGAATGAACAAGATATTGAGGAATTGTCCATATGGAAGATCATAATTATTGATACGGGTCTTTTCCGCATAAAAGAGAATCCTTTGTTACAATAGAACCAAGTGCTGTGGATCATTCAGAATCGAAGTCGATTTGCTTTATAAAAGAAGATATCAATGAACTTCTATCAAATGGTTTCACAGGATTCAGCCAATTGTCTCGATCGTGGGATAGCATTTGAAATAGGAATCCGTGTTATCAAAGATTTCCTGCGATTATTTCTAGTATGGAATGAGTCAATCATCCACTTTGGTATCTTTTTGAACAAAAATGAGAATATT
>JAFKAK010000449.1:0-30847 GCA_019914995.1 Acanthochlamys bracteata
AGCATATCTTTCCCTATTTACGATGGGCTCCGAACTTCCACGCTGCTTCAATTCCTTTTCCAGTTCAGCCACGCATTACATCCGTTCTCTTCCGTTGCCGCCGTTTCGCTGGTGGTGCAAATATACATTGCCGTCCGGCCTTTGCGCATCTCTGGCATGGGCAAGACGACGCATTCGGATTTACCAAACAGCGGACTTTTTGATACCCGGCAAACTTCGGCAAGCTCTCTATTCAGTTGTATGTCGCCACTTTTCTTCGGGCCAGATTCCGCTGGCTTGGCGGCATGTTCTGTTGAACACCGCTCTTTCAATCGGATTCACAGGCCTCTACAGCCAGGTAACCTGAAATACGAAATTGTGTGACCAGCTACACCCTACATCAATGCGAACAGCCGGTCGACGACACCAAGGATAGAAAAGATCACGCCGCTCAGTTGGCCAGGAAGACCGGTCTGCAGATCTTGGCTGAACGTGCTGCTTCTGGGATAGGCGACTGGGGCTCTCTGTAAGCGATCTGTAAGCGATTTGGCGTCAAGTAGCGTTGTGGGTCCTGGCCAGCGCTCGGTGTTGTAGGTAAGCAAAGGAGGTTACGTGAAGATATTAAGGAGGCAATCGATTAATAATGGGCCTCAGGCGCTTTGAAGCGATCTGAATACGTTTGCGCAACCTTGGCTGCGAATGGTTGCTGCCTTCGAGATGACTCGATGATCTTTCAAGAAGGACTGAAGCTATGTCAATATAGTTTAGCGTTGCGCTGACAAAGACGATCCTGCACTCCACGAATCAAGCTCGTACTGTGTCATCTTTGCTCGATCCTCTTCTCCGAACGCCGTCAGTCTTGTGGTTCTCTTTTCAAGCGGTTGGTTACCTGGGTGAGTTGTGTTGTGGTGTCGCACGGAATCGTTGTTTAGCCAATTCACCCGACGCGTTGCACTCACTGATCCCGGATGAACAAGGATTCAGTGGCGCAGGAGGGGAAATCGAAGGGGTCTCACCAGCTGTTCCGGTCCACTACTCTATTGATTTTATCCAAGGCCTAAGCCGCAGAACGTTGGTTTTCCGCGAGGCAGGAGCATTCAATAAATTTCCGCGTGAACTGGGCCGGCATGTAGGATTTTACTGAATGCAGGGTAGAGCGACGAGATCCGTTACTATGTTGGAACGCTAAATTTTTAAATTTTTTATATTGGCAAACACGCAATTACTCCACCTAAGCACGCCTTCTAGCTAAAACCAATGCAGAAATCGTTGTTCAATACACCGTCAGGATATACCGTTATCAATCGCTGCAGTATCAACCAGTGCAGCACACGACATCTAATCTCAACCCCCCTTCCCATTCCCCCTCAACCCAGCACACCAATAATCCGCCACAATTCCCCCTCACCCCTCTCCTAAGCCTCACCACCGTCTCCCATCCCTAAAACACTCATACTCCTCCTCTCCCAATCGCATCACCGCCAGTGACCCCTTCGCGTGCCGCCGCATCCGCCGCAATCGACGCCGAAAACAGTTGTTGTTTCACACCTTGACCTTCCACTAACGCCTTCCCATGGCTCGGGCTGCGTTACCAGCGCGGCTTTGTCGGGTTTGGAGTCTTGGTGTCAGGGTCGACGGTGGGTTGTTGAGCGGTTGCCAGAGGTAGGCGATGGTGGTGAAGATGGCGGTGGGGGCGGGTTATCGTCCTTGTTTTTGGAGCGCGGGACGCAGCTTGTGAGGTAGATGTTGTAGGCTTTTTGGCCGTGGGGGCGGCTGCGAGGTCGGTGGTGGGAAGAGAGTTGGATGTGCGAATGTGAAGTATGGCAGTGTGACGAGAAAGAGTATAGCCGCGATGGAGGACGCATCATTGTCGATTGAGGACGGTACACCTGGACCATAAGGGGAAGTCATATGCTTATCAAAGGGTTCTCATAAATCAAACGTTCCAGCCCTTGAAGACATCCAAGGCTCCTTGAGTGGACAGCACCACCCAGGCCAAACGCAAAGACCACACCGAGTAAAGAAGTCGCTAAACGTCACCTTTCTCAACCTCATCCCACTCCTCCTTGGTGTGAGTCATCATTCTGATCGACTGCGAGATGATAAGGGTGGGTCATCATCAGGTGCAGCATAGCCTCTTCTGCAGACTCACCCTCCCACTCCATCCAGTAGCGCAACGCTGAGGTCCTTCACCTCCGTATTACCCTCCGCAAAGCATCCGGATAATGCCTTCGGAAATGCTCCACGTACTGTGCCATAGCCGCTGATGGCACGTATGGCTCAAGATTCTTCTCGGTATTGCGCTGTAGATAATCGGTCATTCGTACAACGTCGAACAGGATGTTGTTGACAACGTTGGGACGCTGATGTATGACCCAGGGCAGGCGATTCTCTCCCCAGGTATGCGGCACGGCCTCGGACGCGATGAACATATCCTCGCAGAGATAGGAGGCCGTGGTATAGCCCTCGAGGAATCTGGCCGTGTACGTAGCGTGACCGAGAAAGGTATCGACTACCAAGGGGTTCTCGTGCATAGTGTTTATGAATGACCTCTCTTGGGCTGCAGTAGGGACTGCGGTAGGGACTGCGGGCACAGCACCAATTGTGTTCCTCATGAACTGCGGAGTTGGGATGGGATTTTCGATATCTGTGCTCTCCTCTTTGATAACTGGGTTATCCAAGTATTAGTTCCTGCTCCTCGATCCTGCTCAAGATGCTCACAGTCCTCACGGTCCACAGTCCTCACGGTCCTTACAGTCCTCACGATGCTCACGATGATCACGATAGTACTCACGATGCTCGCGGTACTCCCTTCGCGCCTCTCGTCAGACGGGCGACTCGGAACGCTCTCGGCTTGTGGGCGGTAGCTCGACCCTACGGCGCGAATCCCTGGGTCTGTGCAAGAGCGGTGGAGCGTCACTAGATCCGCAGGTACAACGTCAGTACAATCAAAAAGAATGGGGTAAAGCAACCTAAAAGCGAAAAGTGTTACAGTCCTCAGTCCTCTATGTTGCCCCAGGAGGGTAACACAACGACCGTTTATACGAAATGTCCACTTCGTACCTGGACAATACGTGCCGAAAGCTACGTGTCGGGCGTGGTCGTTGTCAGTCATGATTGTCGCACTTTGATGGCGGTATCTGTAAAGGCAGTAGGTGTGGTCGAAGGTGAAGATCGAGAGTGAAGGGTGGTAGAGATGAAAAGGAAGAGGATCGAGTTGGAAGCCTTTGTTTGATGGGAGTGTACGTCGTCCGCGGTGGGCAAACGGACGCGTATCAATTTTTTGGGCAGGTACGCGAGCGGTGAGGCTAAGCGGCTGTCGTGGCAACCGTGGGCGGTGATGGGACGGATCAGTGAAGGCAATGCCTCAAGCGGTCAGTTTAGCCCGGGATCTACCTTCTTGTATTGGGGCTCATGATTACCATCACTTATGGTCCCACCGATAACAGAGCACAGTGATCGAACAAAGTCTGGACCCGCCCGAAATCACATTTGCTCTGTGTTGTCCCTGCAGGGATATACATTACGAAGGCCGAGTGTGCCAGCATCCGCACAGTTACGGAGGGTAAACGAACCTGAGAGGAGATGTCCGAGGCTTGCGTTTAAACTACAACATTCAGGAATATCACTGATTGTGAAAGCGGATGATGAATCGTTTTCGTAGGATCATGTTCTATCTATGATGTCTCCAGGAACTCTCAAAGCCACCTTTCAGAGAAATTGCCACCCGACTAGTCCGTAGGTTACATGTCCCTGTACCATGAATTTCCTCCTGAGCTCATGCAGGTATTCCAGCATTAACCGACAGTTGCTCACCCGACGTTCGAATGCGTCGCGAGCAACGAAGCAGAACTCTGCTTCTCGATGTGCTCAGAACACTTGCCCCTTTCCACTCGCGTCGGAGCTCGCTGCAAACGACTTGCATATCGTGGATATTGCCAGTACCCGCGCCCTCGAGGTTGACAGTGCACATGGTGCCTAGATGTGGAGGTTAGCTGAGACGTGTCCCACATAGTACAGTACAACGTCAAAGTTTAGTACCTTGTGTAGTACTAAAATTTTCACTCAGTGCTGTATGGGAGAAAGTCGCACTCTTGTAATCGAAAGAAAGTGGAAAGATGCAGGAGATGTAGCAGTTGGACCAGTGGCTGCCATGATGGATTGATTGGCGCGTGGAGTTCGTGCCCTTGGAGAGATGTAAAATGAATGTGGATGTAGAAGGAAGAAAGATATGAGAGATAGGGAGCCTTGAGTGCTCGAGGATGGACTCGAGGATGCCAGGTGCGGAAAGGTGGGTGAAAAGAAGAGTTGCAAAAAGGGCAAAAGCTTTACGTCGCGATTGTCTCGTCGTCAAACGCGACGTTGCCATTCTTGCAGAGCTAGCAAAGCGGCCACATAGGGATGACGCACTTCATGAACTTCGTGAAGTTTCTGCCATGATAATTGAACGATACGCGCGTTTTGTGTTGGTAGGGTAGGAGAAGACCTGTAAGTGAAAAGGGCAAGCGTAACAGTGAAAGATGGAAGGTGCGGAAGGGGAGTGAAAGTAGAAAGAGCTCACGTGCTGACATCAACCTGACCACAAGGACCCCACCTCGAGCAAACGTTGTGAATTTGGTTACTGCCCATGATGATGGCTCAGTTGATGTAGGCAATTTCAATAGGTAGGAGTATGGTGTGAAGATGTTTGAGAATGGGGAGGAAGTTTGTGAGAAGGTGGACGAAGAAATATACAAAACAAACAACCGTCCCAGGACCTGTAAGAGCTCACGTGTTTGTAGTATCCCCTGCACTCTGTACAACCGAGCGAAGGAGGTGGGAGAACGGTATCTACAGTGCAGCCTTCAACTTTACGTGGTGACAACCAGACGAGGGAAGTTCCTCTGCGTTCAAGTTTTGCCCGGGACCATTGTTGTAGCAATCGAAGCAGGAATTCCATCAGATGTGTGGCAAAGTGATCCAGGGAGGCCGCAGAAGAAATTTGTGCAGATAATCAAATAAGAAGACGACGCAGGTACATGCAGGAAAGTAGAAAAAACTTACCCAGTGAGGTTCACGTAAGATTTCTCCTTTCCTCGAAAGGACACTTGCTACTGTTGTGTTTGCAATTGTCCACGCACTCGATAGAGAACAAACCATCCATGGTGCCACCGAAGCTCTTAACAAATCAGGAGCCTTAGTTACCCATGGTGATTTCGTTAAAGTAAACACTGTATGATTTTGGGAGACAAGTAATGATAGCTTGAGGAATTTTCGAGGTTGATGCGAGTGGCGAACGCAACTGAGGAGTATAGATGCTTTATATGCATGGATGCGGGCACTGGAGGGTACAATCACAACCACACCACAGGCTGCTATGGTATGAATCGATATCACACTCTGCATGAACAATGTGCATGACCGTGGGTAAGCGAAGGCGAGCGACGAAGTTCAAAATAAGAAAGCAGCGGGTGGTGCTACTCAGCAGAGCCCTCTTCCGAGGTCAAGTAATCAAACCTACATGCATTTACTTACAAGTACACAGTCATCAGGTCGAAAATATGGACGGATCAGTGCCTGGAGGCAGCGGCCAGGTAAAGTGGATGCCTCCCTCCGTCGCAGGGAATGCGCGTTCGAGGAATTGCACTCGGTATGAAGAGCAGGTCGCATGTTGTCACAGTAGAGTTTTTGATCATGTCGCCGAGAACGTAGCTCTGAACAGTCGCCTGTGCCCCAATCAGTGCGTGTGATGCGCCGTCATGACCAATGCGCAGACGTGATTCGGGCGCATCGCGGCCCAACGTGAGATGCCGCCCAGCGTTCTGGACATCGTCACAGACACAATAGGTACATGGTAACGACCAGAGTTCTCGAAAAAGCGCTTACTGTTCGCTCTGCGGAGGAGGGTAGTATATAACGCATGAGGTGACGAACCTGCAAATAGGCCGAACTTGTGTATTCCATACAGTATCAGACCATGCTGTGTACACCTTTTCTGTAGGACCACTTCGCTATGCAAAACACTCAAGCACCTGTTCAACCTCACCTTCAACGTCTCCTACCCAACATCTCCTCACCCAGCCCATCTCTCCCTTCCTCCCTAGTGATCTGCTCCACTGCCTTGATGAGATCAAACGTAATCTCGTCACCTACTACACTGTCTTTCTCATACTTGGGATGCGTTTGCACGAAATGTCTGATCCATTTGGCCGCGGTCCAGTACCTGCCATCTGCTCGCTTGCGAATCAAATCAAGATACCGCGCAAGATCGCATCGTGTTTTCAACGTCGACGTTCATGCTGTCGAGATAGCTTTCCACAGCGGGATCAAGCCCGAAGCAGTCTTTCCCATCAGCAGACTGTTGCCCGTTGATGACCTCGTTGATGGTCATCTGCTCGTATTCGTCCTCCACAGGGCCGAAAGGTGTGGGCGGCCTGCTGCCTTCTGCGGGGTAGATGTACCAGTGGAGCTCGCATGCGAACCAAAGGGTTCTTCCTGAACCAGAACTTCTCGGTCAAGAGTGCGTCGCGCTTGTGGGCTGTTTCCATGTTTTCAGTGACTCGCTGTATTGGCAAGTAAAAATTGAGGTTGAAGCTTAGGATTGCACGCGTAGTAGCACAATGAAGATGCTGAACCCGGCGTTTTCCGAAGTCGGTAATCTGGATCTCCATTGGGCGGAATTCGACACGCCATCCATGTCAGAGCTCGGCGGCGGCGGCCCAAAGCGCATGTTGCCAGTTAGTAGATTGGAGGTTTTCGAAGTGGTCAGCTTTGGACAGGTCCAGTGTCTTGAGATCTTCAGCGAAGACGACAATAGGGTCACGAATGAAGAGATGCGCAAAGTGCGTAGCAAAGGAGGTCATCCATGCCGCCTTCCACTAGGCGCTGCTTGATGTCTTGGTCAACTACGAGATCAGGGTCGAGATACTCGCGCCGTAGACGTGGGTCTTGCGATATGTAGGTCGAGTTGGAGGCATAGCGAGATTTAGGCAGACGCCATCTGTCGTGCTGGAGGCTGAAACGTAGTGAGTACCCGACCATTGTATTAGAGTCAATATTGTTACCTTCTCTCCAAGTTCTTCTGGTGTTCGATCATCTACTGCTCTGCTAATCTGGTTCCATCTAACGTCAGTGTCCGCGAAAAAACCTTTGTAAATGGGCGTTGCAGCCGTCAGAGCCAACAAAATTGGTCCAGAGAGGCTCAGTTGATCGTACATTGTACGTCCTTCTTGGATGTTCTTCGCTTGGAATGTTATCTGCAGACAACAGCTTCCCATGCCAAATGCCATAGCATCCCATGTAGATGTGGTTGTCTTTTGCAGCTCCATTGCGAACATCATCATCCTCAGGCCATTGGTGGAGATCATAGTTTACAGTAGGGTCTTTGAACGGCCACTGAGTCTTCTCATCTCTGAAGACCGGAACATTGATCTCAACTTTCCTGCCTCTCCGCCAGCGAATGTTCGCAGCCAAGGTCGGAAAGCGAATATGCGGGTTAGCGATCTCATCGGGCACGTACTGAGATCGTAGCTTCGGGCCGGAAGCAGGGGTAAGACGGCGAGATGCAGTCAGGCGAGCCGAGCCGTGGGAAAGTTGTCAGAGTGATTGGATACTCGGTCTTTTTCCATGTGGTCCTGGCTATCGTACGTCTGCAGCGGGATCAGTGCTGCTTTGGGGAATAGTAAGCGAGTGAGAACGTTACCTCCACTTCATGTTGGGCTCAACGTCGAGAAGATCTTTGAAGCCGATACCCCATGGCTTTCCAGGGTGGCTTCAACATGAAGCGTCCGAATTCGGGATGGAAGACAGGGCGGTGGTTTCGGCCTCCTTACGATGTTAACATTCTGGCGGCATTCGTGACGGATGATTCTCACTTGACAGAGCCTCTTTGCACATCGGGACGCCGCCGCCTTCTTGCAGAAGCTTCTCGTCGTTGGCTAGCGCCGCAGGAATGTCCGCTTGTCGCAACGACAGCCGGACCGCGGTTCTGCTCATCATAGCACACGACGAGATATTCGATCTGCTGATACTATCGGTCACAGCCTGTACGACGAGATGTCCAGATCCCCACCTCGTCACCCCAGAGCAGTGCAGCCCTCTCTTTGCCCTGGCGTTCTCCAAATAGCAAGGAGTTGCTGCAGGACACGTTAATGTATTACTCCACATCTGTCGCGTCCAGTGAACGTACTTTCGATCCCAGGATCGGACTTACTGGCGACACGCACAGCCTCTGGCCACTCCAGCGGGTTCCCAAAGCGCTTGCCTGCCGTTAGCTAGCATATCAAATGCGGTGGTGCAAGGTCTCACAGCAGCCCCATTCCGAAACAGCGTGGGTGAAGTCCAAGCCCAAAGAGGCGTTACGAGCGCCGTTTGCTCGTCTCTAAGTGGCGGGCTGTTCCCTAGGATTTTGAGGCAGTGGAGGAAAACTCGGGGTGTACTGCAGAAATCTAACTTTGGCGGGGGTACACTCAGCGCGCGTGGCTGCCACGGCGTAATCCAGAAGGCGCTGCGAAGGAGCGACTGTGTGATCCGACCTGTTAGTCGGTGCGATAGAAGATATAGGGATGCAGTTGGGATGATAGGCTCCGACATAGGAATGATCGAAGTTTGCGGATTAGTAATGGGTGTATGTCAGGGTCCAGTGGGCGACTAGCTGTTCCGAAAGCATCCTGGCGCCTTCCCTGATGACGCCCGCTCGCGCTTTCCGCTTTCGCTGCATGTAAACAAGCCTGGCCGCAACGTCGGAAGCCCGACTGATGTCCTCTCATCTCCTCAAGTTATGGCACGACGTTGTGCGAAAGCCACTGACAGCACGTAGGGCAACACAGCACGCTCGAGCCACAGAATTCGCTTGAGCTGGTCCCCTGCCACTTCGCTTCCCACGTGCGCTCCCCTCCGACAACCTATGTATAAACACCACCGCGAATGGCGAGAGAGGCGCTCGTCCCGCTGGGTGCGGTATGCTCGTCATTCTCTTCGGCATTGATATACGCATCCTGCAAGCGATGACAGCTGCAGGAAAAGCACGTCTGGGCCGTGTCGAAAAAGAGATATTTCGCTGCGTGGTTGGGCATGTGTTGCTGTAAGCTGGCAATCGAGTTCAATATACAGCGTATCCATATAGAGCGCTATCGGACGTTAGTACGCGTGGGTGACACTGCAGCCGATCTTTGAATGATCGATCAAGACGTTACGCCGCGCCCTCACCCGAGAATAAGAGAGACAGCATGCAACTAGCAACTTGGCTTTTTCATGCGCATCAGAATACCCAAAAGATACAGGCAGCGTCGAGGTGGTACACAGCGTGCCCTAGGGTAGAGTGCAGACCAAAGCAATCTTTGATACGTGATACCTGATTTTACATATAGCCTTCAAGTCCGTGTTACGCCGAGAGCAATACGGCAGCCAAACCGTCAGGCTGAGTGAATGTACTTGCAACCCCTTTATTCATGATTGAACTTCTATCCTTTTCTCTGATCCGGCCTTCAGGCTTTAAATTTGAATTTTTTGCTAAAGGCGGTAGTCCCCGTTCATAGCATCTATTGCTATAAGTCAGCATTTCCTTTTACTCAATTACAAGAAACTCACTTCACAAGCACCTCCCGTGCTGAGCTCAAAGGCCTCTGTGCCTTACACCCAGTATCCACGTCGGGGCCCAAAGTCTTGTGTTCTCCACCTGGCAACCTTTGACTTTGTGTATTTACTGCAACGTAACGTACCAGGTCATCATATGAGCGGATCACCAAACTTTTCGACCTCCCACGCACTTTTATGGTGATTACTTAACCACGCTTTCAAATATGAATCAAAACCTTAAATTACTACTATACATAACTTTAAGTATCTTTCAGATAAGTGCTATAAATATGACCTACTTAGTAAGTAGATTAGATTATTAAGTTAATTAGTCTTTACTAAGCCTACTAATATTATAATGTATCTATTATGTCTCACTAATAAGATGCGTTACTATCTAACAAATTACATTCCAATGTCTTACTAATAAGATGCGTTACTATTTAATAAATTACATTCCAAGATCTTTTACAAATGTACTATTTTAACGGAATCTTCTTAATTAAATACCCGCCCTAGTTTAGTTAAGCTTATCGCAACTAAAGAGTAGACCTTCTTTAGTATATACTTAATCTGGATTCATAGGATTCGCGCCCCAACTAGTTAAGGTAAAAAGTATGGTTAATATACTACTAGCTATAGGCGTAAAATTCCATTAGCGACTACTGGGAAAGAAACTTTTTAAAGCGCGTAATTAAGCTTAAAAAGCCTTTAATCAAACTAAGGGCAAATAGAAAAATATTAGGAGAAACTAGAGGTAATAAATACCTAGTTTAGCTCTCATAAAATAAGAGCTAAATATAAAATATATGGGATAAGGACGTTAATAATTTTACATTTAAATAGAAGTTTTAAGCTTAATAAAAATAGTTCAAAGTGTAGTAAAAACGTTTTTAACCTACTCCTATATAGCTAGGTGATAGTGAATAGATTATAGTAATTAAGCATATTTACGCTACTGGGTATACTACTCCGGTTTTATTATTTATAAAGGATAGGTCCATTTTCTTAGCGTAGTATAAGGAGACTAATACGCCTTATAATTAGAAGCCCTTAGGTTTTTAAACTAGCTAAATGAATAAAAGCTTAGGTTCACGTAGTTAAAGCACTTCAATATTCATATAATGCTGGGTTAGGTAGAATTTAAAAAGATGACTTATCTTAAATAGCTATAAAACCTACCCGTCCTAAATTTTTAGAAATATTATTAAATATAGAAGATCCTATCCCTACGTATACCTATACACCTATTCTAAATCCTCTAGTTACTTAATTAAGTCTATTTTTACTACTAAAGTTTAAAGTACTCATAATACGTTTTATAACTTAGCATAAAGAAATTTCTCTTATAATAATAAAGAGGGTTTCCAACTGGCCTTTATAATGCGTTTTCTAAGGTGTTATACTAGAAAACTACAAAAAGCTTTTAAAGGCTACTAGAATTCTCTCTATTAACGCCTTAGTAGTACTAAAGTTCTTTAATATTACATAAAGATTCCCGCTAGTACCACCTACTTTAACGCGTAGTTAGTTATTTAAATCCTTAAGTAACGTAGCTAAACTTAACTATTGGATAGAGCTAGTAATACATTATATTAAAAATTCTTTAAGTGCTATTCATTTTGTGGCTTATATTACTTTACAAAAGGGTGTAAAAAGCTTAGTTTATTAGGGCCTACTAATAGTTAGCTAAGTTCTAAACTTTAAAAGTAAATAAAGGTATGTATAACTAGAAATTGAATTAACAAAAGCGTCTTAGGCATAATAGTATATAATACCTTAGTAAGGGGTATGTTTAGTAACTATAAGTTTATCTATTTAGGCGGAAATTCTCTAGAAGGGCTAGAGGTAGTAATAATACTAAGGGGAGAATGCCACAATGCCTATAAATACTATCCTATGCCTCGTAACATTGTTATCTTTATTATACCTTTTAGGTCGTGTGTGGCGCCGTGGCATAGGGCAACACCTTTTATAGATTTTCTTATATCTTTTCTACTTTTTATACTTAAATCTTATGTCTTCTACCAAAGTTTCTTTTCTTTACCTTGGCTAATAGTGATTTAAAATATTTTATAAAGTTAGATTATTTAAGCCTTAACTTATCTAATACCTAAAAGTACTAAATTTTTCACGATATTACTACCCCTTAAATTATACTATCCTAACCGGAATAATCTTGGTAAGTATTACTATTATAATATATAGATCTTTATCGCCCATCTAATTCTATAACGATCTTAAATATTTTTATTACGCCTTTTTAGTAGCTGGTCTTATTATAAATTTTCGTGTTAGTGGTAAGAATATTTAAATTATTCTCTATTACCTACACTAGGTTAAACTAGGCCTATTTCTCTACAATTTTAATTTAATGCTCTTTTAAAGTTGTATTTTTAATAAAGCCCATCTTAAAGCTTAATAGTCCTCTTTAAAACCTACTCGTCTAATTCTCATTACGTATACCTCTACCGCGCTTTAAAAATAGCGTATTAGCTATATCTTCCCCACTAAGTAGTTTAGAATCCTGTATCTAGCAGATAAGCTACGCCGATAGAGGCGCCTAGGGTATTATGCGGATTAATGGTAACATGGCGTTAGAGGTCACACGTAATTAATAGGCTACAAGTGGAGTTTACTTTATCTTTTAACAGGTAGCCAAGCATTTAATAACACACGTGACTAATATAATTAATGTTAATGTTTACTATTGTAGAGTTTTAGAAGAAATATAGAATAAGTAAAGATTCTATTTATCCAAAATTTAATTGTACAAAAGAAAAAGTGCGTGGTCCTATTAGGCTTAGGTTGGTTAGATAAGAGAGAGAGTTATCTATTTAAAATAGATGAGGGCGGTAAGTCGGATTAAAAACCAAAGATAGATTTTATCGGGAATATTCTTGTTTCTATATACTGCGTGACAGATCTGAAGCGTCTGTTAAGATTGGTCAAGGCGACAGATGCTTGGCCGTCTGTCGATAGACATTGCAGACTCTGCTAAGTCTGTTAGTCACGTGACCTACTTTACGCGCCGTGTTACCATTGGCCCACATAAGACCTTGGGCGTTTCGCGCGGCGTAGTCGATGTCTAACTTCTAACAGTGCGTTACTATAAATATAGTTTTCTATATTTATCGCTACATGTCTCTCTATTTATAGTTTATAAATTTACATCTTCTATCCTAGTGTTATTCTCGTTTTCTTGATTACATCTCTGTGCATATTATGTCTCTCTCTATACTTTATTTAAAGACCCTTGGACATCTCTCTAATTGCTACCGCCTTAGTACCTTATCCTTTATAAATAATTACCTTTCAGTTAATCCTTACACGATAATAATAGACATTTGCTAGTTCTATTAGGTTAAGTATTCATAGGAAGTCGAGGACTATACTAATTCTCGTATTTAACCCATCTATTCATTTATTAAATAGATTGCGATTTAGACATTTCATTACTTTACTCATGTAATAGCACCACTTTCCCCTAGATTATTACTACTCTTAAGAACTAAATAAAGCTCCTAATAAGATTTAAACATCTCAAACACCTTAACTATTAGCGACTTTTAGACCCTTACCCGTAAAAAAAGCTCCATGTACTATAATGACTAAGCTAGACTTATACAACGGCACCCAAGATAAGTTTAACTAATAGCTACTTTTAGTTAGATATATACTTCTTCCATATAAAGATAGAGATAGAAGTTAATAATAAAACTATTTTTTCTTATAAGTATTTAATAGAGTAGCCACTGAATAAATTTAACTGTACATTTTAAACTGTTCAGTACATGGGAACACTAAAGAAACTAAATTAAATAAGCTATAAAAGACTATCTAGTCGTTGAAAGGAAACCTAATTAAAATCTTTTAAAATTATTATTATAGTACTACTGGGTGAATAAGCTATTAAAAAAACACAAGACCTTATCTATAGCTAAACATGTAGTCAATTTCAAAACTCTCGAATATACACTAAACAGGACTAAGTAGCCTAATAATAATATATAAATAAGGACTTGGAGATCTCTATAGAAGGAACCTCTATATAAAGAACTACTACGGACACTATATAACATATTCTATTTATAATTAGGGGTTTTTGGGCAACACTAACATTTTCTACCTATTTTCAGGACTTTAAAGGGGCTTTCTATATATTATATCTCTTATAGCTCAGTCTTATAAAGCTGAGTTCCTAGTGCCATAGTAGAATACATTATCTTTTTTTGGTTAATTAGTTAATAATAGCGATTCATAGTAGATTCTATCTAATTCTAGACCATTTCTGCAATTACCTCTATAGTCTTCTATAAGTATATATTTAAATTACTAGCATAAACCTATCCCTTTATTTTAGTTTCTCTAATATATTAAGTAGTTTTACTAGATATTTGTAATTCTAACTTTTTTGTTTAGTTTCTTACTATAAAGGATCTAATATAGGAATATCCTAATTATAGAATAGGCAAAAATAGCTATACTCTATAAATTAAAGTAGGAGAAGTAATTAAGATATTTTAGTAAAAGGATATAAAGGGCGTAGTCTTTTATAAATATATTAATTTATAATCTTGGTCTTGCTACTAGTGTCTCTATAATACATAGTAAAAGTTAAACTTTTTACGTTAATAATATAGTACAATCTAGACTCGAGGCCAAGGTTAAACTATAGTCCTTAGTCTAAGATTATAATTTTAGAGTATGGCCAAAATCGTATACCTATTAAATAAATAAGTTAGGTATATCTTAGGCGTTCATATTCTTGTAGTAAGGTATAATTAATTAATTATATTATAAAAGTTAGAGTTCTAGTACTCTTTTACGTAGCCTATAGATATTGTGTTATAAAAGAGAATATCTTATGTAAGCACTTAGAGGCTAACTCATCCTATATAATTTAGAGGTAGTGCTATTTAAGCAATAATATAAAGCTTCGTACGCTTACTCTACCTATAGTAGAACGTAGGTAGTATTTAGAGGCTATTATTGGCCTAAAAATAAGAAGACACATATAAACTAATATTATTCTCTTTTTTGTAATTATAGAAAGTAATGAATTTTTGCATCCTATGGCTATTAATAATAGGTAAGTAGTATCCCCTACACGCGCTGGTGCTGCAGATGCTACTAAAGTGCTCTAGCTAGAAAAGCGTAATATAATTATTCATTCAACCGTTCGGACTAACTATAATTACCTATTTTAGGGTAAAGGTATAAAACGAGATTAAGATTAGCATCTTATCTGAAGATAACAAAGGATAGAAATACGCCCTATTGTAGTAACGCTTTTATAATGGGTAAAAACTATTTATAGTTAATAGGCTATTTGTAATGAGGTGGGCGCTACCCGCAAAATTAATAATATGTAACTGTCTCACCTACACTAAAAGTTACCCACACGAGAATACTTAAGCTAAGCATTTTCTCGCATAGCATAATATATACATAGGATAAGCTAGAGCCAGCACTAACACTAGTGATTAAACTAGGCTAGCCCTAGCCTCTATAAAGCGAAGAAGGCCACGTGTTTACTTAAGCCTACCCTCGTTATAGCTATATTATTCCTTTCTAAATAGGTTCTTATTAGCGTATAGGAACTATCCAGGATACAATCTTGCATTATAAGGCTTGTCTAATTAAGGTTCTGTGTATCTTTTATTCTAAATATTATACTTCTCCTTTATTAACTTAACTCACAATAGTGCAGCTGTATATAAAGGGCTAAAGTATTAGTAGTAGGCTTACTAGCTACTATAAAGATTACTATGGCGGATTCTGGCTCATAGTATTATATACTAAAGTTATTAACACAATTCTTACTAATAGGCTTAGTATCCCACGGTTTAAATAATCTTTCTGCCATGTTGCGTATACAGGCCTTTTATGGCCATTACGCCTACCTCTTTAGCTTTAGTATCTTATTAACAACTACCCCTTCTTCTTTTTTTTATTTAAAAGCTTTAATTTTGCCTTATAGTCGCGTTAAGGCACCTATAGCGAGTTAGGAATAGATTAATTATTTAGAGACATGATTCACTATTATAGTGTGCCATATATTTAAAACTTACAAGGTCTTAATAGTAGATGTAGTGATTTAAATTCTATATTAGTATAATTATACCCGTTAATGAGCTATTAAGATATTACCATTCTTAATAGAATGGTAACGCAACAATAAACGCTCATAACTCACTAAGGTACCCATTCACTAGGATTATATTGGTAAGGCCATAATCTAAAATAGAGAATAAGTCCCTTTTAAAAGTATTATCATTTCAAGTTTTTAATTATTAATTATTTGGCTTAATAATGATGACATCTTAAATTTTAACTTAAAACCGGTTTTATGACATAGCTACGTAAAGTTTATAATATATAAGTACCACTTATTAGGTATTTTTATATACTATACTAAGCTAATAAGATTCTTAGGCTAAAGTATGTAGGTTATTAACGATTTCTTTAGTTCTATACTATATATTATTGGGCCCCTATAAACATCTTTATTAGGTTATAATAAGCAAATAGTAAGTAGAAGTCTATTAAGGTGTTAAATACTGGAAATTTGGCTTAGAAGCTAAATGAAATGCTAAGCTTTAACTATACACATATGTATTCAGAATAATCACCTAATAGAAAGGTTATTAGTATTTTAAAAACGTTCTACACCTTAGGGCTTTGTTTGAATAATACAATAGTTCTGTAGTCCTAAAATAAGAAGAGTCTTTAAATATAAGATTTCCGTTAAGTTTATATATAAAGTAAGCAGAGAATAGTTTTATCCATAGTAGAGCTTATAGAGATTTGTAAAAGAAACTCTTAATCTCATAAAAATTGCGTAACTAGATTAATAATTTAAGGTAACTTGTCTTTTAGCTTCACATTTTATAGCACACTTAAATTCTATATTTCCTTAATAGGCAAAATGTATGTTACCACTAGTCTTTAGGTTACGTGATAGATTACGAAGAAGGATTGTATATCCTATACTCTAGAAGATTCTTCTTAGTAATTCATCCTACCATATTACTAGAAGTAGAATACTCCGAGAAAAAAAACACCCTAAATATATTTATTAATTTCTTAATAATAATAGTAAAGTGTCTAATTGAGTATCTTTCTACTTATCTATAGGGTGTACCGTTTATTTATCTTTACCTATTTAACCTCCCACTAAGAATAACTAAGATATTATATTGGTAGTATACTTTAAATAAGAAGAAATGAATCCTCACCCAGTTAGGAGGCCAGAAAAATTTAATACTACTTTATATGTTTTATTAGGCTGTATACTCATTAAGCTAAAAACTTAAAAGAATACTTATAAGTTTTTTTAAAGACTTAGACTTTAAAGTAACTCTTTATATTTCCGGACTTTTTAGGAATTAATCACTGCTAATAAGAACTTTTAAGGCTCTGAATAAATTTTTAAAGGCCCTTAGCCTCCCATATTAAGGAACGCAATAAAACCTTTAAAGATTGTCTATAGGATAATAAATATTAGAAGAACCTAACGTTTTTAGGAATAGCTACTGATAATAACTTGTTCTAAATAAGTTACACTCCTAAAGTATGTCTCGTTGGTAGGTGCCTTTCCTAATATATAAGAATCTATATATTAAAGCTAAGGAGTATTTAAGCCAAATTTTTCTTATTTAAGTATTTAGGTACTATAATAAACTCTGAGACCTCTACCATTCATTATCTAAAGTCCAAAGAAGATTATTCTTTAAGCCTAGATTATTTAACCCGCAACTATAGGATTATTAAATGTACTAATAACTATAAACGTTAAAATCTCAATTGATAATATAATAGTGAAATGCTAAAAAAGTAGCTAAGAGCTAGCTTAGCTTGTTATATTAAATTAGTGTAACCTAAATAATAGATAAATAAGTTAAAAATAGGCCAGGAAGGCGCTGTAAAACTAGTAAGTATATAAACTACTAGGTAAATTACTATTTTGAGTATTCTGAAAGTTATAAGCTATAAACCCCTTTATAGTACATAAATATGCTAGCGTTACTATACTATTACCTAAAATGGTAAGTAGGGTAACTATCTAATATATTAGAAAATAGGGAGAAAATAGAATTTTATTTTATTTTTCAAAAAGGTATATATACATAATAGACCTAGCCCTATTAATAAAGATTCTAAAATAGCATTATAATAACCTACTGGTAGGCCACTATAAAAGAGCTAAAATACCTAAACTAATTAGGTGCTGTTTAGCTAAGTGTAGAAGTAACTTAAAAAGAATATATGCTCTTATGTAGTATTCTTAAAAACAAAGACACACAAGTAGTAAACTACTAGTGAATTAAATTCACTCCTATGCTAAATGGTACTATCTTCAGAATTAATTATAGACTTTACTATAGGGCTCCTATGAAGCTATTATTTAACTACTATGTAAAAATAATATAGTGAATTCTTATAAGGAAGGATATAAATACTATATTACTAGTAGGGCTATTTTTAAAACGTATTATATAATTTTTAAGTCTTTTATAAGTATAATTTAAAATAGGAAATTATATTCGTCTTAGTATTAAAGTTCTACTTTAAAGTAAAAGTGATGTAATAGCTTAGCGGTACTTTCTACCTATAAATAAAGAAATAGATAGTATGTAATAGTAAACTTTAAAGTAATACCTCTAGTTCTATAAATAGGAAAACTAAAAAGAACTACCTCTTATACTACTTAAAGAGTTTATATATAATAATTTAAGAATATAACTCTAGGATGCTCACTATCTTCTACCTTTTATAGGTTCTATCTATGCCCTTAACTATAAACTAACTATAAATTTTAAAATTCCAATAACTATAGAAAGACTGAAACCTTTAAAAGGTTAAAAAAAAGTATATATTAATAGTAACTTATAATTCAATCGTAAAAGCGTTACTATAATAAGAAATATAGGCTATAACACTTACCCTCTAAATTTATAAATCATATAGTATTCTATATATGAATATTAGAACTATAAAGCCTAAGGGTAAAGAGAAAAATGAATAAATCTAGGACTAATCTAGCTAGATAATAGTAGGGAACAAGAAGAACGCTATAAGATAAAATGTTCAATAAATAAATGTATAAGAAAAATGGGTTACTTAATATTTAGTATGCTAAAAAAATCAAACTTTTAGACTATAATTAATAGGTACTTAAAGTATTAATAAAAGAGTAAATATTAAAATTAGAAGAGTGAGAAAAGAAATAGGTAGATTTTAATAAAGTCCTAGGACTAGCTTTACTAGTAATAGATAGTGAAACTATTAAAGTAGCCTAGGTTTTATAAGTAATAAATGCTAGCCTAGACTAGAAATATAATACTCTTACCTTTTCCTTTCTTCTTTGCTTTCTTCTTTACCTTCTAGTAAGCCTTTTTTTACCTACTACCTTAGTTATAGAGGAGCACCTTACTTAAACTTTGGCCTTATACTATTGCTAAAGGCTAAAGAGAGGCCTCACTAGACCCTAAAAAGAAATAATAGCGGAGTGCTAGTGGCGTAGAACAAGAATCAATAGGGAGAAAAGCTAGAGGTAAGTCTATAAGAGTACTAAATAGAAAAAAACAACTAAATAGGAGATAGTAGAAGAAGATTATCATAAACTAAAAGAGTTCCCTAAGGGTATTACTTAAAACTATTAGTGGCACTAAGTAGGGACGACTAATCTATCTTAGGTTAATATAATAGTAAAGCACCTATATTAGAGATATATACCTAAGAATAAAGGGGATGTTAAAAATACTTTTTGAAAGTAGTAGCTAACTAGTTTACTAAATCTACTAGAAGTAGGCTAATTTCTATTTAAGTAGGCTTATAGGTACTACTTTACTTCACCTCTTTATAGAGAATGAACTTAACCTTACTAGTATAATTATAATAAGCCTACTTTAACGTCTTAAAGTGCTTAAGGTAATAATTTACTTTAGCTTTAAATTACTTAGTTCTATAGCAAAGATTAACATTCTTAATTAGTAAATTTTGAATAAATACTTTTAGAAATAGAGATACAATTCTTTTATAAATAGGCATAATAAGTATACATTCTATACGGAAGGGCATTAAAGGCAACGCTAAAGGTAATATATTTTTAAATAATAGAGATAATATTTTGCATAAAGCTTAATAGCTAGAGTAAAATATTAGGTAACTAGAGTCTATATAATAGGTTAGTAATATAATAACAATAGTAAAGTATAAGATCTATATAGTAGGAGGCTATAAAGATATAGTTATAGTAATAATTAAGCGTATATAAAACAATAGTTAGAGAATAGTAGCTACTAATAAAAAGTGTTTTACAAAAACTAAAATTGAATAAATGTTATGTTTATATACTATAGCCTATATCACCCAAAAAAATATTTACTATTTATATTTATTATTTACCCGTTTATGAAAACTTTAAGAATATGAATATAATAATATAATAGTAGGGTGGCATTACTATAGTTTAGAAAGGAATCTTAATTAGAAGAATAATGTTCTTCAAGATAACTAAGAGTAGCTATTCAGGAAAGGAGATAGTTATAAGGTGAAAAGGCTTAGATAACGTAATATTCTAATATTTTAATACTTAACACTTAACACTTAATATTCAATATATAAGTAAACTAGTAGCAAAGTAATAGTACTATATAATTTAGATACTAGCGCTATAACGTTAGGAAAGGTAGGGGTAAATCTTATTATTACCTAAAATTGCTCACTGCTATTAACCTTAATAGTTAATAAACTGCTAATTTCAGTTATATTCTAGCGCGTAGCTGTACACTATCGTGGTGGTTGTAGATTATTATACATGGCGTAATACGTAGAAGCACCGCGTCTCACTAAAAGAACTTGGGCGTTTCTATTACCACTAACTATAGGCTATACTCTCGCTTTGTCTAAATTTAGTTAAGTATTATGTTCTCAAACACTAAAGGTATACTCCCTTTATGATTTTGTTTTGATAAAACTAATGAGCCATGTCATTAGCTCGCTTGTGCAATACGATTCCTGCATAAAGGTAAGCACTTGGCACAACAACTCTACTATAAGGTCTATCTAGGCGGAAGACGCAAAGCCCAAACCCAGACTCTGGTTCCTGCAGCAGCGAAGGCCTAAGGAGAATAAATTCGACCACTTGACCCGCACTTGCTCCTCGTTGTGAAGTTTTTGGTACCGAAATTAAGAGCCGTCAGTAAGCGAAAAAGATGGATCCGGGACCCTGGTGAAAAATACGGGTTGTGGCACAGCGCGACTGTTATCCGCGTCACTTCCTAACGTATGACTGATAGGTGGTATGACGGCAGTACTGGCTTCGGCTTCAGCGATGGGTTTCGCGTGAGTAAGACTGAGGAGGCGGGGAAAAGCGACGGCTGCGGTGAGCTTCATTGTGGGGCGTGGAAACAATCCAATCACTTGAACATCAAGAAGGCATCCTTCATCGAACATGTTGGGCGCCCCAGGCATTCTGCGTCAAAGCGTTCCTCCTTCAGTTCACCTTTATGGGCCATCTGTTCTCCTCGTTCATCTGGTATCTTTCAAGAGAAAGACAACCAGGCTAAATGTTGCTGTAGCATCGGGCTGGTGCTGGATGCCACCTCTTACAACTACATGTGAATGGTTCAATCGTCAATGGCTATTCCCAACCGGGCAAGAAGAGCCGCTTTCACATCTAATTTGTTCAAAGACGCAGCTAGCAAGTCGCTCATAAGGACAATGCTATTTCACGGCCCGCTCCGCCACGACGCTTCTCTGTCGCGCAAAACGTCGATGCGAAGCCTTCAAAGCGGGGAGGGCGTGAATGCTCGAGTTCAGATTGTCAGATAGGAAATTCGGAGTCGATCCGTCATCTCATGTAAAGCTTACACGAAGCGATTTTGACCAAGGTTCTATAGTCTCCCTCGAGATAACGAGGTCGTAGTTTGTTAATAATTCCTCAATTCGCTTGTTTGTTGCGCATGTAGGTCAGCATACAGCGACAGGTAACTCAACGTTTCACACGACCGCGTGCCGTACTCCACATCTCTAGCTGCCATAACCTATTATGAAACTCTTATTCACAGCAGCACAAGACCCATATACTTCAGCACAACAATCTCTCGTGATGTCACCGCATGCTTTTCGATAATCTCACTTACACGAACCAACACCTGGCGACCCAAGCCCTCGGTAGCCCACCTACTTCTCCTCCAATCACTCTTCCCTCCCTTCTTCATCTACACTACAGTCTCGCTATGTCGTCCAATATCCTTGTCCCAACTTGCATAGTCGCACTTCCCTCGGCATCTCTCACCACCATCACAAGCCAGCGCCTCAAACTACAGCGGCATGTTGCACCACCCCCGATAGATAAGCGAACCAACGACGCTGTGCCCGTACCACGGTTCCACTGCTCCAACCCACCCTCTCGCGAACGAGCACAACGCACTCACCGTGGAACATCGATCTCTGAGCAACACCGCCCGCATGCGAGTCCTTTCCGCCGATCTGACTTACTTTGCGCACGGCGTCGCTCGAATGGGGGAAATAGGAAGCGAGCGTTGTGGAACGCGGGTTCTGAGGGGACGGCGACCTGAGGCCTGTGGACTGTGTAGGCCAGAGCCAGGAAAAGGCCAGAAGCGCTGGGTGGAGAGAGTAATTGTTTCATAGTAACAAATGCCTTGAGACTATCTGAGGTAGTGTCTGTTCGTGTTTAGCCATGGGCTTGAGGTACAAACGGCGTGGAAAGAAGCCAGACGCGGAGGTCTGAGTAGACGAGAAGCACGACAGCCAGCCTCACGACCGCATATCCCGGAGTCAGGCATCCCGCGAATCACGCAGCGCAGAGAGACACTTCTCTGGTAACAACCGCCTGGGCCTGAGGTTCACTTCCTGGGTTCCCGAACGCGGAGGAACACAGTGCATTGGGAAAGCGAATGCACAGGCGATGCAAGGCGGAGTCACAGTATCTGTGGGTGCAAAAGGCGTCAAAATGCTCGGCAATGCACTGGGTAGCGTAGCCAACGATGTAGCAAAAGCAAAGGTTGGAAAAAAGCGACTCACAGCTGGGTGGGAGCCTATGATTGCCGTTTCAAAGGGTCCGGACGGACGAAGGGTGCGTATAAACAACTGTGGTAGCCTTTTCATTTTCGTCTACCAAAGCATCGCTTTGTACCTCCTTTCCCGCTTCCACGTGCTATCATCACACGGCACCGCTTACACTGCGAGCAAAGTGCATGCTCTGCTTCTATCCACCCCATGTGAACAACAAAACGCCTTGCGCTGGACCTAGTGGCCAGCGGTATCTAGCCAGAATGCTGGTATAATAACAACCAAAAGACCAACGAAATAGCTTCAATGAGATCTGCACCTGCGCCAAAAGATGATTAAACATACAGCCTAAAGCTTGCCGCGTCTCTAGTAAGACGGGCCTCGAAGGTACAATAATGACAGGGCACTGGTTCCCGGTTCCGTAAATGCAGGATATGATTCGAGAGTGGGCGCCAAAGCTCCTTCAAGGTGAATGACCGACGAGACGACGCGTGAGGTAGAATATAGATAATGCCAGATAGCCGGCCGGCGGTAGTATATATAGCCCAGCTGGTACTAGGGAGAAGGGAAGAACGCTTTTGATGTGCTGGGCGGCGACCCGGCCGGGGTCCCGCTGGAAGAAGAACTGACTCGACCAGTGTGTAGATTGGAAGACTCGTACTAGCTGCCAGTAGACGCTATCCAGTGGGCGATCCGTGGTCGAAAGATTTTGGCCGCAGGTTCTGAGCTGGCCATGGCCTGTTTGCCGCCCATTTTGCGGGTCAATTTGGCGTAGTCTACGTGCTATTAGCTTAGAAAAACCATTGTTCGAACGAGTACACTTTACGCAAGCCGCAGGCATTGGGTTGCGCGTTCTGGCTCCGTCAGGTCCACGTCGCCATTCGGGGGTTTCAGCTCGATTGCAGCTATGACACCTTCCGGCGCAGCGCTCGCTGCGTTGGTTTGTTAGGGCATGCGTTCGCGTCTGAATCTACAATGGGGAGTCCAACTTACACCACGACGCTTCTTAGGGTCAGAGCCTGCGAAACCGCCGACACCCTGGCATCGTCACCATAATTGCTATGAACGTCGTGCCTGCATCCGTTCATCCGGGCGTATCGCGGATCCTGATTTGGTTCAACCATGCTTGCTTGATGATTGAACACAACTTCCCGCATCCGTTGAAGTGAGATTTGGAATTTTCGCTGTGCTTTTAGCATGTCGTCCACCTCTTCCCAGTCTGGGGGCATAGATTGTGAGAGTCATGCCAATCCGTTGTTTCGGGCACGTTGCCTGTAAATCTTACCAAAGTCGGTTATACGACCTGCACCTTCAGCCATCTGGAAAAAGTTAGTGTGGGCAGCACCGCGACTTCTCGTGAAATCTACTCATTCAGAGACGCCTCCAGGTCGAAAACTTTCGAGATGCCGCTTCACTGATTTCGCCATACGGTGCGAGACTCGCTCGGTTGAGTTTCTTCCGACCGGCCATCCCATTGTCCAGCAAACGGCCGTGGAGGCGCAGGATAAATTGTTTGCTGACGGCTGATAGCTGCTGGCGCTGGGCGCGGGCGCGACAGAGGATACGTGGGCGGTACTGCTGCTGCTGGTAGCCATAGTTTGGATTCATTGGTCCAGCAGAACGAGGCGCTGCCGGTCGTACGCAGAAGACTGTGGCAGTAGCTGGTATATGGGGATAACCCAGTCGCCCAGGAGCCGGAGGGGGATGGATCGTACGGGTGGGATGGGTGGGAAAGGTGAGAAGTTGGCTGAGGAGCGAAAACGAGGACGAGGCTCGGAGAAGGGCGGTCGAGGGTCAGAAAATGAGGAAACGGGAGCGTCTCCAAAGGTGCTGGCGGCGGCGGAGGAGGAGGAGGAGGAGGAGGAGGAGGAGGAGGACCAGTTGCTGTCGACGTGCCCTTGAACGGACTGCGAGTCTGGGCAAAGGGATTGAGGACCCTGGCTGCCGAAGGTCGGTCGAAAAGCTTTTGGTCCTCTGGTCCGTTGGCGAGGCGTCCCGAAGATGGGAAATAGGACTGGGGCGCTGATGTAGGCCTGGCGGGGGACCAGGAGCGGGTGCTGAGAAAAGCATGCGGCATGTCTGGAGCCACCGCGCTTCCTGGATGGATGGTAACGATTGACGCCGCCGCCGCCCGTTGCGCTTCTTCTTCACCAGACGTCCGCCGCGACTCTGGCGGCGACAGCAAGCCTCCCCAAGCGGTCCCGGAGTGCGCTGGCAGCCGGCGATTGGTGATTGTGGTGAGAAAGCGGATGCAACGGGTTCATGGAGCGGCGGAAGCCGAGTGTTTTGCCGGTAGTCCATCTCTTCCCGCTTACCTTGGCCCAGGCTGCTTATTGACGGGAGGCCAATGCTACTGGTACGCGTTAAAGAGTGCAGCCACAGAGCGCGAGGGGCAAACACGGACCTTTGCCTGGAATCGAGGGCCTCCATGGCAGGGCGGCCGTGACGACGCAGACGCTCCGCAGTCTCCTCCGCACTGCTGTGCTGCGAATCAGCCGGCGAGCAGCCGCCGAACAGAGTCCCAGAGCCGGCGCCTGCTTCGCAGCAAGGATCCACGCGTGCAGCGTGGGTACCCGCCCAGCTATCCCCACGGTTGCTGCGCGGTCGCTGGTCGCGGTGCGCACAGCAGTGTTGTAACGAACGCGGCCGCGGGCACAGCCGGCCGTGGAGGGGGCACAACCACTCACTTCCCGGGGGTCCCCGGGCGGTGCAGCGTACGGGCTGGCGGCGCGGTGGCAGCGTGCAAGAAGACGTGGTCAGTGCCTGACGGGTAGAACTCCGGATGGGGTGAGGTCGCGCTGTGCGGGTCCTGTGATCTCAGTGTGTCGAGGTGTAAGGTATGAGGACTGCTACCTGGGGCGGGAAGGGACCAATATTAGGCGCGGCGCCGCAGTCTGTTAGCAGCGATCGGAGATGGGCGGTGTAGCGGGCATGGGATGTGTGACGGGGCGGGCTGCAAATGGTGGAGGAGGACAGGCGGTGCTGGGATGCTCATCAGGAGGAGACAGGCGGTGCTGGGATACTCAGAGGAGACGCGGTGCTGGGGATGCTCATCAGGACATCCGTAGTAGGAGGATGCAGGCCGGCGGAACAGGCCCCCTCGTCGTGTTTTTTTTTTTGCAACCAGTGGCTAAGCGAACGACAAGCGGTCGGCGGCGATGCCCGCGCAGACAAGAGCAGAAAGATCAGCGGCCACGGCGACCAGAGGGCTGCCCTCAGCGTGCGCTGCTCCATCTCGCCCGCCCATCCGTGCCGTTATCGAATCTGTCGACGTGGGCGGCGCGCGCGCACAGCTACTCGCACTGCAATTGGGCACCCGGCATCGCGGCGACGTGCTTTGGCGCTACCGTCGTCGATCGATGTGGGCCGCCGGTCGTCATGCACTGCGACGGCTTGGGGGGCCCATGCCCTGTCACGGCTCGACGACCGCAGCCTGTCCCTCTCCCGCGCGCGTCGCCGGCCGTCTACCTGTACGAGCCGGCGCCGGTCGTCTACTACCTGTACGGTACGAGTCGTCCGCACGCCAACTGGCCCTGCTGGAGGAGCTCCTCTGCGCGCCTCGTGCCTCTGTGCGTGCCTCTGTGCAGGCACGTATTAACGTCCATGCGGCGCAGCTGTCGCCCCTGTCGCTGCCTCCTTAGCATGCCACGGGAAGCGCTGGCGAATCGATACAGACCAGCCGGATCGCGTGCTTGTCGCTGTGCCCTCGCTCCGACGCGCAGCCGTTCGAAGCGTTGCCCGGAACCGTCGCGCCCTCGGCAGAGATCAGATCGTGAGCAGCGCCCCTGCCAGGAGTCGCTAATCCATCCACGCGCAGTGGCCTGATCACCGCCCGGCCATGGCGCTCCGCCATGGGCCCTTTTCGCCGTCCCGGCAGCATGGGCACCAATACGCCCGCAAAGCGCAAAGCGTCTATCCAACGCTGGTCGCTGGTACGCTCCGTCACCGCCGTTCGCTCACTTGCTGTCCACACGTGCGGTGCAATGCCGGCTCTGCTTCCCCGCCAGAAACTCTCTTGACCGCGCCCGGTCCGCCCGCTGCTGCCGGCCATCCTGGGTGGCGCCGCTGTCAGAAGAGGCGGAACTGCTGGTCCCAGGATCTTGCCCGCGCCTCCCGCATCGGGCATCGGCGCGCTTCGAATCGAGATCCAACCCATCGGCCGCCGTCGCATCTTGGCAACCACGCGATGTTTTTCTCCCCGAGCGCAGAGCTGAGACTGCAGAGCAGCCGCCATGTTACTGTCGAGGTAGGACAAATGCGCGCGCAGCGTCTTGCCTCACGGTGCGTTCATCCGTCCGCATATTAGCCCGGGCGCCATCGCCATCGTGTTGCTGGACCGCGGAATGGGCCACGCCCCCTGGATAAGAGCGTCACGACGAGGCCCAGCAGGCATCCTCCCGTTCTTCGCGGCGCAAAGTGCCTGCGAACCAAGGTTCATCACCGGTACAGCGATGCGCTCGTCCACGTCTCTCTTATCCAGATTTGTGGCAACGGCGGCGAACAAGCGGAGAAGACGTTAGCACGATCGAAAAGTGGGTCGTGGCCGTCAGCTAATTTAGCTCCATCGTGCCTGTAGTGCACCCTGAGATACTGACGGTTCGCGCGACGCACTGTGTCAAAATGTCATCCATAGTGCTGGTTGGTTGCTTCAAAGAAGTGGAACATACCAGCCAACCCTTGTAGATGCACTTCACATGAAATCGGTCTCAGTAACCAGCTGCGGCGATCTTGCGCGGTAGATTTGTGGTACGATCCTGACAGTGCGATCCTTCACCGGTTGGCAGAGTCTTCTCTGACGACTACGGGCACGCAGCACGCATGGGAGTCATGCAGCCGCTGCTTGTGCTCTTAAGAAAGACACCATACACGCGTTTCACTTCGACGAGACATGAAGTCTGCGCTGACGGACCCCCCAGCCTGTGGCAGCAGGATCCCATGCCAGAATCCCATGGGCCTCCGGACCGTGATCCCGGTGTTGTGCGAGCTGTCCATTTTGTCGATGCCAACCAGATAGACGAGGCGGAGTAGAATAGGCGATATTGCCATCCGGGCATCTCACGTATGCTCTGCATATATCGAGATCCCACGTCGAGGATCTCCGGCTCTCCCAAATCAAAACACGATACGACAATAGCGCACAGGCGTCCGCTGTCGGGACGGCAAGATTGCCTGCGGCAGCAGAGTGAAAAGCAATCTTCGGGACCGCTTTCACTCACGCCGGCTGGCAACGAGGGAAGATAGGCGGAGAGCAAGCCCGCAAACGGTACATCGCGATTGCCCTTTCTCATGTTCCATCCGCCTGGGGTTCAAAAGAGTCAAAAGCCTGACGCGCAAATGACGTTCGTCGGCAAACGCTAAATCCCATGAGACAAGGTTGCTTGTTCCTCGCTGATTGGTAGTCTCTCCTGCATGTCACCACCTGAGCGCTGACTCTGGCGTTGCGCCTTTCGGTATTCCTCTCACGTTTCGGGCATCGAGTTCATCTTAACTCATATCCGACTCCGGCATGCTGTTTGTTCTGATTTCGCGAGGTCTCAAACCCACCAATTTTGTCTACTTCACTCTGGTTGACACGAGTTGCGCAATACCTACGCTCACCATCGGTAACTTCGGACGAGATCGACTAACCCAACGAAGCACGCATTACGATGCTATGGATGCAGTCGAGCGTGACATAGCAAAAACCCCTTTGCTGGAGCCTATACTTTCACTTATCTTCTGCCTTACCAGGTCGACGGGCCCTTCTCTTTTTGTAATACTAGAAACAACTGGACATAACAGCCCAGCAATACTCGAGTGACCTGGTCAAAGCCTTGAATACGGGTTCGCAAGTCTTTGCTCCCTGCTCCTCGCTTCGGACTTGACTCGTAACCATGCGGAGGTCGCAGAAGCCATCAACCATTCTGCCAGCAGCTATTTCGTGCTTGCGCCAACCATGTAACTGGCCTGGAGCATGTGATACTGCAGTTGCGAGCATTAACTCAACACCACGGCTGCCCACACTTTGCGGGAGATAGGCGCGCTACGCCGCACAACTACCCTTTGGTGCCCATGGATCTGTGGCGTTTTTCAAAGTTTATTGATTACTGTCGGCTGTCTCCGGGACGTTGCAGGCGAAGCCCCCGATGCCGACGTTGCATCGGTTCGCAAATCTGTCGTCCCGCGTCGATGTATTTCACGAGTGCCAACGACAATCTGTGGGTGCTGCCTTATCCCAGGATAATCTAAACAGTCTATCCAGGCCGATTATGCTCGATATTCTGTGCCATGGCTGTACCAGAGGCAATGCTCAATCGGAGGCAGGTTGCTCGCTGCGCGTGAGATTCATAGGCTTTTCACCCGCGCCTCAGGTGTGGTTCTCGCCCGTAGCGATATCTTTGTGCTACTCTTTCGCGCCAAGCGAGCGTCCTCGCCGACGGGCACCTGAAATGTTTAGAGACAGGCAAACGACGTCAATCCTAGCGAACAAGCCCGCATGTGGCCACGTGCGGCTAAAACCTGTTTGCGATAACTCACTTCTTGTGTCGCTGTACAGCCCTCAGGTCTACATCATCTTCGCAACCTGTCATCTACAGGCCAAGGCGCAGAGATGTCGATTTTTTGATCCTGGCTAAGCACGCACCTCGCCAGTTGTTTGCCATCTTGCGACGAACATACCCCTCACACGCTAAGCTCGCCAGGGTTTCATCTCGCAGATCGTACGCCTCGTTAGACGTCCCTTATGATAATAAAAAGAAGCGTTGCATTCACTGCTGTCTGTTCGCTTTGCGCGTTTCACGCCTTCCTTTTAACGTGGCATAAGCGGGCGGCCACCCACCAACGTTTCGTAACGTGTCACATCAATGACTATAATAGATTAACCATTTAGAAGCCTCCGCTATTTATGGAGAAGTAGATACCGTCCTACTCTTTCATGGCAAACAAAACACTGAACGTGCTTATTTGCCGGACTTCAAGAGCTTTCACTAAGCTTAAAAAGAGAGAGAGATACTATGCATATACCTAATCGAGATTTTGAAGAGTTCTGCCTATTCTAAAGTACTTAATAAAAATAGCGACAAGTTTTTTACTATACGTAGTGCTAGACAGATTAGTGAGGTAGAAGCACGGAACTTTGTTAAGCGAATAAATAGCCCTACTCACTTAACTTTATTAACTATTTAGTCATGTAGAGCTCTTATAATAATCCTAAGACTATAAGGCCTAATAAATCTAGTTAGTTTTAATAGGTGTCCACTTAGCTAGAAAATCTTTGTAGCTATTTAGGTCTAATAATTAAGTCTTATTAACTAAGATCTATAACGTATTCTATTGGACCAAGCACATGAGAACGTAGGTAAGTTTTTTCTTGGTAATACTAAGACTATCTTGAATCCACTATATGTTAATAAAATAACGCGTTTTATACTAAATAAGAAGGTAAAATTAAACTTGCCCTTTAAGCCTTTTAAAATTATAAATTTATACTTGTAACATCGCCACACTTATTAAATACCTGAACTACGCTAACTAGTTTCTACTACTAGATAGACGCCTTAGTATAATAAATGTTACTTTAACTAAAGAGCAGACAACATGTCCAATATATATTAACTTAGATTTATAGGATTCGGGCCCTAGTTATATAAGGTGGAAGATATAGCTAATAAATTACTAGCTACTAAGCAAAGAGACCTATAAAGGGGAAATATTAGGGCTCCAGAGATTTATAGCAGACAATACTAAGCTTAAAAATAGTTTTTAATTAAGTAAAGATTATTAAATGATATAGTAGGGAAGATTTAGAAGTAATTAATATATATAGTTTTAGTTTATAGAGGAGATAAAAGCTAAGTAGAGTATAAAAGATAAGAATATCTATAACTTTAATAAAACTAGTTTTGAATAAGTGTTATTAGCAATAAAGGTTATAATAGGTTTAGAAAGATATTTTTTAACTATCCCTATTTAGCTAGGCAATAAGGAGTAGGCTATAGTAATTTAGGAGTGTTTATGTACTAGGTATATTACTCTACCCTTTATTATTTATAAAGGGCAAGTCACATATCTTAGTATAGTATATAGGAGACTTAAATACCTTATAGCTAAAGGTCTTAGTCTATTAGACTAGCTATACTAATAACAAGCTTAGAATTAAATAGTTGAAGAACTTTAATATATATATATATATAACTACGTTAGGCAAAATTATAAAATTACTTATTTTAGATAGTCTTATAAAAGCTTACTAGTCCTAGGATTTTAACAATTATTATTTAAAATAGAAGAT
>JAFKAK010000450.1:0-30379 GCA_019914995.1 Acanthochlamys bracteata
GACTGCAGGGTGCATAAAGGTCCTCGGCCCGACATCGTCTGGGCAAGGCGTCGTAGTGAACTTCCTCCTCTGACCTCAGTGACCTGGTCCTGAACCTTTACCATCACTGCGACAGCTGCCGATATTGAGGCATGCCGAGCCAGCCGAGAATCCTGATTCTAAACTGTCTTCCTCCGAAGACCACCAACATCAGGGCAGATAAATCATGTCAAAGTCACGCCCATCCGCGAGCTACGGCGTAGCACGAAGACGGTCATCTGCCCAACCAAGAAAGGAGAGACCTTCAGGGTCAGCGACCCTTTCACAACCGCGCAGTGAGTTTGACGCTGGAATGGGGTCCATCTGCGCCAGCCTCTTGACTCACCCGCAAGTGCAGAGAAAACTACCTTAGCCGCAGCCAGCATCGTCTGCCGGCATACCCGGTATCTCTCTGATGGGCCCCGCGCCGAGTGGCTGGCACACGCCGTTCGTGGCATCCGTCGACGACCTACATCCCAGGGGGCGGCCCCGTATTCCCACTCAATAGCTCCATGCTAGAGGTGCCAGAGACAACCAGCAGGGCCATCAAGAACCAGGCTACCGGCCAGATTCGCCCGCTCCCCCTTAGGACCGCCTTCGAAAGTGGACTTCAGGCCTAGTCAACTTCGCGGATCCCGCTACCCGCTCACTCGTCCCAGCCTCCATCCTCGTCGGCTGGAACAAATGGCTCGACATGCCCATTGCCTTCCGGACGCTGGACCGCCAGACGAAAGTCGGAGTCAGTTCATCGACTTCGACCCCGAAGACGCAAGCTCAACGCCACCATGTTCTTCCCCTCGAAACAGGATCCCATTTCATCTGCCTGATCTGGACGCCAGAGCGAGCCAGCATCCGCGTCGTCGCGCAAGGAACCTTCCGAGCGAGAGGTCGGCCTCGATACGCTGGCACAGTCAGAGTGGGATGTGAGGATGTACTTCCCCACGCCGCCCAGCCTCTCCCGGTCCGACGCGAGCAGGGCTCGGCCGGCGGCTCCAGCATTTACGAGTTCCGCCACCAGGAGATCGGATCGAACCATTTCGTTTGCAGGGCCCGCACTTCGTGTGGTCGGCTCGACGGCCCGCTGCTGTGGACCATCAGCGGTCGGCGGATGGGCTGCTCATCGGACAGCTGAGGACCGGCTGGTTCTGCTGGACTGCGACGACGGCTCCATCCCCATGGAGCACTGCAAAGGAGCTCGCGAGTGGAAGGACTGGCATGCCGTCAGGCGTAACGAGGTCTTTGAGAGTCATGCCAACTTGCGGTTTTATGGGTCTCTGCCGCGAAGATTGTGGAGGAGATTGTGGTCAGCTATGTGGCTGTTTCAGCGCAGATGCGCAGGAAGAAGTGGGATGTATAAATATTAGCACGGACTGACTGGACTAATAGGGTGTATGTGATAACAGCATGTACAGCTCTGGCAGCCTGCGATCTGAGCAGACGCGGACGTATGTTACGTAATGTAGGTTTTGAAACAGGCGTTTAATATCTACAGGATTCACTTGACCCTGGAATAGCTACTGATGTTTTAAATGATCACGGACCATAACTAGATGGCATAGAAGACAGTCATAGTCGCGCCAGCGGTTCTCAACCAACTTCTTATCAACTAATCACCTCACGTCGCTCCTTTTTCCTAAACAGCATCAGTACAAGACCATAAAACCCAGGAGAGGAGGGGCGCAACTCACCGGCTTAGGATAGATGACCTCAAATCTCTCACAGAGCACCATGCTCTCATCCCCAAACTCGCGGCCGTTCTCCTGCTGTCATAGGGCAGATGCTGGCCCGTCTGTACGCCTCATAGTCGCCCTCTCGGCCTCGGCGAAGCAAAGTCTTCGGCGACATCCTTGAACTTGCGCCGACGGGCAAGTGGTCCTCTTAACTACTCCCGGTTGCCTTGTCGTCAAGAATCACTGAAGAGGTCTCCGGGGCCCCAGTAGGGGATCGGAATGGGCACGAGGTTGTGGCAATCTTTGCCCTCGATCGCGAATACCTGGGGAGTTTGTCGGTGAGAGCAGGGTTTTGCCGCCGAGTTGAAGACATCATGGGTGCTGGGAGGGTCTCTCTCTGGTGCTTCGGATCTTTGCCATGAAGGCGACGATGTCAGGGGCGCTTGGGGTCCCAGCTGACATGGTAGTTTGTGGTAATTGTTGCTATTGGGCTTAGATGTGATAAAGTAGGCCGTAGACAAATACTTATTGCAATAATAACGTCAAAACAAGTCCTACAAAACCAATGCTCCTGCTTATGGGGATACGACATCAAGACACGGGTTGGCGCCTATAATTACATTCGGAGCAGCCGGTGCCTCAGCTGAAGTAGTACGCGAGCATCTGCCGGGTGACTCACCAGTACTCCGATCACACTAAAAATGCACCCCACATATCCCTGGATGAAGAGTAATAGCGTATTAGTCTAACTAGGAATCTAGCCTACAGAAGATATAGCAGAAATTCACCCAAGATATCTGATATTGTGCGAAAAGCAGCATGTGGCACAGAATACCTGAGTGAAGGTAAACTACCTGTGAATTATAAAGTACATACAGCATGCTGTCATCATCGTGAACCCAGAGAACCGCCGCCTTGTCAACTCCAAATGCCGAACACCATCACCCAGGACCTAACTAAACAAAGATGCATTCTTTTGCTTCTCTCTTTTTCTCTCTGTTACCACCATATTAACCTTCTCTTTTCCTTTTTTTTTTTTTTTTTTTTGAGTTTTCGTAGAACATATAGCACAAACTTTGGAAGTCATTTAAGGACAGAGTAAGTGTCAAGCTGTAGTAAAAAAAGCCAAATGCAATTTTGTTTGCTTTTCCCTACCGCCTAAACAAAACAGTTTATAAATCACTGAGAAATTTGCATTCCCCCCAAGAACATCAAAAATACAAAACAAGTCTATCAAGGTTATTATCTCTTTAACAAAATTGGTATCAACTTCTAGAAAATTAAGGTTCTAGTACTTAAAACTTGAAATATTACATATAGTTCTTTTAGGTTAGAACTTGGTGCGTTCCTTCTAAATAACTCTATACACCAAGTGATATTTGGTCACTGATAAGCCCTAGACTTATATTATAGTCGGTGCCGGTCTAAAAAAGCGATTCTAGCTTTTTTTGGTGAGAAAATGCAGCTTATGGCCACCACGGCTTGGTGGTGTAAAAAGGCGGACGGAGATCTGCAACAACAATCATCTGGACCGGAACGCAGTTGCTCGTGCCTCTCAGCTGCCATGCCGACGTTCAGCACGTTGCGAGTATAATTCGGACCGTGACCAAAGCGTCGTATCGCTTCCCGGCATCATACGACTGGTGCCCGCCAGTTGCATGATAGCACGGCTATATGTTTGTAGCACTCTGGGCTGAGAACGGGAACTGGGACCGACAGAGGCGGAAGGCACCACTGGTGGTTGCAATCGTAATCGTACAACACTTGATGCCTAGAAACTGTCAGTTATGATGCAGGATTGGAACGATCGAGCAACATACGGCGTATTAAATCGCCCGATGCATTTCCCATGCGTGCTGCCCATCCATCGCGGAGGGAACCATCATATCATCCTTGGTTGGCGCGGGTACCTGCTCTTGATCCCCAAGGTGATTTGAGACCACCTCGACCAGTAGAACCCATGTTGGTCAGGAACAGCTCCAACCTTCTTATGATATGGATCCAGCATGCTTTTTCCGGTCCGTCATCGAACCTCGCATTACACGGGATCTGGGAAATCTTTGTCTTCGAAGGGGTGAAGGACAAGTCGATACCGTCCCCATCATGTCTGTCAACCATCGGTGTGAAGTCTTCATCCCCATCGACCAACCTTTCCCAGTTCGATATCATATCAAACCCATCGTCGATAAAAATATCTGTTAAAATGTTAAGTCATGGCTTTTGCTGCATGCGAGGTGATACTCACTTGATCGCGCATATCCAGCAAGTCATTGAAGGCTCCTGTCTTACGCCGGTCATCAAGTTCCAAGCAGTCTGAGCACGGTCGTGGGTTGGTCTGTATCAAGTCTCTTCAGCACCATTCATGGACTCACCATTCTGAAAGACAGCATCATTGTGGGTATCTCCACCCCATTGCTTCATGCTTTGCCAGGAAGTGATTTTCCGTAGAACTCATCCGCCGGCCGGTGCTGGTCACTGTTCGAGCATGCCACAGATGGTCACTGATGTGGTCAGACGATGCTTGAGACCCGTTTCTCGCCCTCAGTCGCCCTCTCACCCGATGCTGGGTTGTAGGAACATCGGCATTGCTCAAAGCTTCATTGCTGCCACTGGATCAGGCTCGGACTGCACGTGCTTTCAGTAACGATGTCATCACTCCAGAACCAATCTTCTCTGTACACCTGCCACCCTGGATCATTGCAGTACGGCATCTCCCTGGTGCGGACCGTGAAGGCACTGGATTCCCAATCCACAGCTGGGCCTCATAGGCATGGGCGGCGCGCAGGTGCCAGTCCGTATCCTAGCCAAGTCTCTGCGTATTACTAGGTCTTCCTTGTGTATCTCACGAGTGGTCGCGGAAGTGGTCTGGACGGCCTAAAGGCGCCAGTCTCGGCATTGAACCTAGTGATCACAAACCACGGGCATTATGTAGTCTCTTTCGTGGATGTACTTAGCTGACGTTTGGGTCCAGCGCGCGGTTGGTTTCTGCGGGTGCAATGCAGACACTCGAAGGCTCGGCTTTCGCCCGGTTGGAGTTATCCCAATCGCGCTCAGGCTGGGCTCAGAGACAACTCCGGCGAATCGAAATATGCATGTAGTCAGGGACAAGGATCCAGGAAGCTGCGGGTTCCTCGTCTCTAGAGTGATGTTTACCATAACATGGTGTCTGCAGGTGTGTGGTACGGGATGTCCCATATATGACGCACAAGAATCACTCACTTCTTTTGCCGTGCAGACACGCCGTACGTAGTGTTGCAGCTGGTTAACACACCCCTTGTGCTCCTCATGTGAAAGATGGCCAATGGCATGTTGTATAGAGCTTTGAGCTTTGCCCGTTGCCGACCGGATTTCATTGATATGTTGCCGCCCAGACACGTTTGCGCGTGGCCTCATCGGACTGACGTCTGATGCTTCTCGAAGACAACCAGGAAGGTCTCTGACATATATGACTTAGGGGTGGGGTTGTGTTCGTGGTGGCCTGGGTGGGTTCTTCGGTCGCCCTCGTCCCCAGCGCTTCACACAGCACTTTCATGGCGAAGAAGTTAATGTGTTGGTCCCTCAGGTTCGGGTTTATTGACAGCGAGCCTTGGTGTAACGGCGACTGTGTGTCGGTTGGTTTTGCGACAGGACGCTGATTTTTCTTGCGGCCTTGGTAACAATGTTTGTCTTCCGCCCTTCGGCGATATGCTAGCCAGCACTCCCCTCCCATGAAAGGATGCGGATCGACAGAAAGACCATGATCAGCTGAGCCATTCGCAGGGTGTAGGAAGAAGGCTCATCATCAGGTCCTTCGTCTTTCCGCTCTGAGGGTGGATAGGAGAAAGGAGCTGTCTGCAATTGCGCTTGTTCTCCCATGGGAATGGAAATTCAATATTCCGATGATTCTGAGTCGTTCAGTCTCAAGATCATCTCTTCTTTCAGAAAGTTTTTCCAACGATTGCTTGCATTCGACATGGGTGCAGAAGTCTGCAAACCGTTTCATGCAATTTTTCGACGCCGGCACAGTATGTTGTCCGCCCGGTGGGCTGAGCGTTGAACGTCTGGTCAAGGTCGTAGCGCGTGGGAGAACGTATGTCGGCCGGCATGACCATAACCGAGATAATTTGTCATGCTCCCAGCTAAACGCGACCGCGCAACTTCTCAGAGCAGCATCTCTGGCAACTGCCGCAATCGCCTGGGACCAGTGGCCTGTTCAGCTTGCCCGTGAAAACCTCCTGGAAGACTTTGCTGTGGGGGTAGGCGGACGAATGAAGTCGGAAATGATACCAATGGTTCCCCATTCAGGGTAGACGTCTTGTAGCAGCATCCTTGGGTAGTTCCTCGATGTGGTCGGAATGGTCCTCAAGTAGTATTTGCGGTGCTTCGTAAGAAGGATCGATCTTGTTCCTTCAGTGAGGCTTACCGTACTCGGGCCGAAGGCAATGGTGAAAAGTCGCGAGAGTCGGATGATAGCACGATGTTTCCAGGCCTGCCATAGTCCGTCGAGACTCGTGTTGGGGTTGATGAGCGTATCCTCATCCCAGCGCAAGATCCCGCAACCTCTGGTTGAGATTGGCGAAAAGTATGCTTGTACAGTTGCGCTGGGCGACTCAGAGAACACTGACGTAGTGTCCATGTCGCCATCGTCCGATTGCGACAATGCGCTGTCAGCCGGACGGAATCAGGCGTCATACTACCGCGGCTCGTGATCTCCGCCATGACTTCGTTGTCACCATCCTCTCAAATCGCTCATCCCATCGACTTCGCAATCCGGCGTCTGGATCGCTGGCTTCCTCGCTAGGAGACGAGGATGTGGGTGGTAATTTTCATCCAGGAAATGATTGACTGTTTGAATCATGTTAGGTCCCCTTATAGGAAACATAGCCCCCCAGCTGGCTGGGCGAGTTGATGGGTTGAACGTATGCTGATCTTGAAGCAGCAACCGCCGTCCTTCCATACCGCCCTCCCGTGCTTGTGGATATTTTTTCTTAGGTAATAGACGCATGATGTCAGTTTGGGTCAGTGACATCTGTTTTGCTTCGCTGTTGAGTCTCTGAGTGTGTAGACCAGAGTTGTGCAGGACTTTGCAATGTCCATCAGCCATGCACTGACGCCCCATGGTCTCAAGCCAGCTAACTGCTGGAAGTTCTCGAATTCAGCTTTTAGTTCCATGTATTCTAACCAAGCCAGGATATGCTTAAGATGTTGCTCTCTTTAGGACCCACAGACGCTTCAAGTCAGGCATGCCTGTTGTCAGAAGTAATCATGACCATGGGCTTCATCTTTCTTTGAGTTGCCCATCCTAAGCAATGACAGGTCCCACCGAGCTCTACCGCACTCTGCAGCTTGTCGCCATTGTTGTTGAGATAACCGACCACCTCTTGACGAACTTCTCCATAAATATTGCGCATTCCCAATTGCCTCATGCTGCTTCGACATGTCCACAGAAGCCAAGATTAAGCCTCCCACGTCGTCTGCCCGTTGAGTTGAGGCGCGTATGGCCATGATTTCGGTGTTCGACGTACGCGGTAGATGAAGGAGGTCCGCGATCGATTGGTCAGGCGCCCGCCAAACAAACGCCGGGAGCAGGCAGCAAGGAGCAAATTGGGTCGCCGTTTGGTCACAGGCCGTAGTCTGGTGTTTGGTAGAATGCGAAAACCCATGTGGCTCAATTCAAGGTGCTAGCCATATAAGACAGCTGGCAGGGGCAAAGATATCGATCAGGGCATACCTTGCAGAAGATCCATTGGTCGCGCAGGACTTTGCACTGCCTCAGCGCTTAAAGCTGCACTCCACCTCGGTAGCCATCAGTGGCTGAGGCTCGGCGGACACGTCGCTCACCGGTTACAGAAACCAGGCCGAATATTGGACAGCCTGACCTTAAGTCTGCCTTGAGCAGATTCTGGCATGCGCGCGGAATCGCCTGCGACGGCGGCGCAATAATGGCTGGTATCGTGAGTGTTTTCGATTTCTGGACAGAGACAGATTGTCTTCACACCACCACCTAGTCTAGAAACAGTGAGAACACTTACAGAACGCTGGGATTGCCCATAATGGCACCCAGAAGACGCTGCACTGGTTTCCTTTCTCCCAGCCTTGGAAACTCTGGTTGTGGTCAACCTGTGGAAAGAATACAAGCCAGGCCGTCAGAATGACGCTTACCAGTACGAGTAGTTGCCAGGTTCTACTCTTCGCGATGTCAGCGTTTTCTCAGAGACAGGAGAATCCACGTCTTGTGGAAACATCATGCCGAAATCGTCCCCATCGCGGCTCTGATCCTCCTTGTCAGTCGCGATGCCATCTACCGGAAGCTCGAGGTCAAGTACTCGCAGAACGGCCTATCAGATGACGCCATAAGCACTTCCCATTGATCTCTGCTGCAAACATCCTCCTGATGGCTGAAGTCGGAACTCATAAGTTCGGCTTCTCGGGGATGAATCCGCTCCTTGGACAGGAGACTCTGCGGCAGGCTGTCCCAGTACTTCCAGCCTGAAGGGCTCTCTGCCCGATAACCCCACGGATAAAGCCTCTTCACTGCTCGGAATATTCACCATATCAGCGGTATCAAGATAAAGTGGACGGCGAACATTACTCGATCTGCTACTGACGGATGACGACAGACTATCTTCGTCTTCCATTGCCTTAGGCTTTTCTCAGGCTCCACGAGGTAGTCCTCCCGCTCTGGTCGTGGTTGAACCATGAGCTGACTATTGCCTTGACCAGCTTCGAGACAATATCCCGACGGGTTCGTGGGAGAACACTCCGGTCACTCGCCCTGTTGTTCCAAGGCAACGATAGGAAGTCAGGATTTGGCTTAGGAACGCCTGCTGGCTTCGAAGACCATATTGACGTAACTGCTGCACATGTCGGCGGTCTGCGGTCTCTGACGAAGTTCGTCGCCTTCTGGTACTGGCACGACGTCTCGTCATTCTCAAACAGGCGTTCGACGACTCCAGTCCGCGGACGATGAGTCAGTGGTGGAATGATAGAAGGAACTCAGTGCAGTAGTATACGTTCTGGTCCCGATCTTGGTCTTCATCATGACTGCCTTCTTTGAAAAGCGATGCAAAGCATCGAGGGCGCGTTGCAGGTGTACTTTGCGTGGGAAGGCTCTTCAGGTATAAACAGACTTTGCATATGTGGCTGTATGTGGAAACTATGTAAAAGATCGACATCATCCACAGCAACAAGGCTTCGACTCAGGCCCTATCGCTTAAATCTCTGCTTCATCTGGACGCCTTGCTCGTGTGCCTAAAACATTCAGTCATCAACATCCTAGGCTCCAACTTGGTCCCTCCTTATTATACTCCTCCAAGCTCTGCGTCTTGAACTCCGTCGGCCTGCAAATGGGCAAAACTCTCCGTGCTCTCAAGCTCACTCATAACCCTTCCTCGTCGACTCTCGGCTGCGTTGACCGCTGTAGATCTTGATTCTGTGGCAGCTGCTCGTGACATGCAGGCCCAGTTCCAGCTCTGGCGAACCTCCATCGGCTGCGTGTTCAGGCTGTATCCCAGCGCGCACGACAGGCTCGGTCAGCGCCTGGTCGCAGAGGCACCTTCATGTTCCATAGACGCCAAGTGAATTTGTGTTTCGCCGAGAGGTTCTCAGGCGGTACCTGTTCACGCCAACCACCGTCGGCGGATACCTCCCGCGCTCTGGCCAGCGGCCGCGCCAAATGAGCCCATCCTGTCTTTTTGTCAGCGGATCATGTGCTGTCAATCTGGTGCCAATCGGCTAAGCCTTACCATGACTTCAATTTGACCATTGTGCGACTACCTCTCCTTATGCCAGGGCGTCATGAGTGGCGCTGCTCTCCAGCATCTCCTGGATCTGAATGCCACTGCGCATGCGTTAGCTCGACTCAATCCTACCATTGAAAGGGGAGACTCACAGTGAGGCGGCGGATTTGTGTTTTCCATACTGCTGCTGCGGTAAAATATACTCCCTCGACTGCACCGCGGGGCCCGACTGGGTTGTTCAGAGGCGCTGATGCAGTAAAGCCGCTTGGCGCTCCAGGCGCCAATGCGGCCCATCACCACCGCCCTCGGAAACCCGTGAATCCTGGGAAGCGGCTTGTCGTTCATCTCCCACGCAAGGAGGACCTCGTTCGCCTTGACTTTGAATCACAGCACCGGCGCCGACAGTGGTTCATCAACTCTCCGCCGCGAAATAGGTTTCCCGCTCCCATAGAACTCCGGTGCTTGGCTCCATCTTTCAGCCCGCCGCAGTGCTTGATCACCTTCTTGGGGCTCACACCTGTCCACTTCGCCGTGCTGATGGCGCCTTCGGCCCGGCGCGCGTTTATCAAGGTTTTGTTAGCTTAGGGGGCATGAAGCTAGAAAAGGCAGAATAGTTACCATTCGTCACCTTCGTAGCGAACTCTGAATCTGCTCGAGCGACGTGTGCCGCTGCTGAATAGTTACAGTTTCGACACGCGCGGGAACTTTGATTCGTCTTGAAGGTCGGCGAGGTGAGTTTTCTGCGGTTGTTGCCAGGCCGTCGATGCGAGTCGAAGGCGGCAGGATCGATATCTGGGATTCGCCGTGGTTGCCCGGACGAAAGTAAACTCATTTGGCGTGACTGGGTTCTGGATAAGAGACCCTTGGGAGGCTCGCCGTTATAAGTGCAGAAGATGCAACATGCCTGGGTGTTTCTCCTGGTCGCTGTTAGCATATCTCTAACAGGCTAAAGTTCATGCCCGGCAGTACCTTGACGACAGTTCGCCAGCTTTCCTCCGGAACATCTTCTGGAAACACCACCAATGGCTTTATGCCTTCCCTTCCATTTGCCCTCAAGCACCGGGTTTGTGGCTGGAAGGGTGCCAGCTGGAACTCAGGAGGGAGTAGGACTTCTTGGCCCCCGTAAGCTTGTGGGCCTTCGCCTTCTTCTCGGTGTCCCTCCCCTCGACACCAGCCCTTCCAGCCTGGACGCTCTTCCTCTACCACAAGGTAAGTCGTCATCCTCTGCGTTCTCTCTCAGCTGGAGCTCGGTGACGTTGGGGTCAGCCGTCTGCGGCGAACTGGATTGTGATCTTGACGTCGCTTTTTGGTTGCGAAGGCCATGAAGAGCTGGCTCTAGGCCTTGCTCGAGCAACCACTCGTCTGGTCTCTAGTCGAGCATGGCTGTTGGATATGTCGTGTTTGAGTTTGAGGTATAAGTCAATTTCCAAGTATCTTACAGGCTCATTCATTTTTGTCGATGTGCCAGATCAGCGTCCATCCCAAGCACTCTGGTCGATTAGACTTTTATCGAGCATCTACGATTCTCTACCCGACAAATTGCATGCGATATAGTTTTACATCCTGTGCAGTATTATGTGCCCCTTTCTTGGCCTGTTTCCAGATCGTATGCATATGCGCTTACAATCAATATCATCACCCAATGGCGTCGCTGACTCAGGACCTGCTGCGGATAACGCACACCCACATGTGCTTTGTGGACGGCAATGCAACTTATAAACACAAAAAGCTCGGCCCACAATATGTCGGGGTGAATAATGCCAACTGAATGGTCATATGTCTCCGAACAGGGAATGTCTGGGTCAAACAAGATCGAGCACTTGGTAAGCGACGCTCCAGTCCATGTCGGCAATAAGCTTCACCCTGCATGATACCATGCACGTAGCTGTCCCCCAACAACCCGGTATTCGCGGATACATCGGAGACCGACATCGACTCGGCTGCACTTTCCACCGACCAGTTGCCCCTGGGGACGAAAGGCACCCTTGCTCCCGAGCACTGCAGCGTCGTCCGGCCGCAGTGTGCTTCGGCCCCAGACAATGAGACCACCTTGGTGATTGCCAAACCCTGTTCTGGAGGTGTGCCTCAATCTCACCAAGATGTCCATCTCAGGCTCTGAAAGCAGGAGTTGGACGTCCTTCCCAAGACTTGGAAAAAGTCTTGGATAAAGGGGTCTGTCTCTCGCATCGCCAATGCAGGACTAGGTCCCTATCGCCTCAGGCAGTGACATGTTTTGTATTTTGCAATGACGACAGTCAGAGTCGAGTCACAGGATAAAGCTGCAATCCTTTGGCTTTCATGGCCCAGAAGCGCCTGGTAGTCCTCGTCTGTCACTGTTCTCTTATAATCCAGAGCATATTTCTTAAACCACTCTCTCTCCTGCTCTTCGCTGACTGGGTGGCCAGTATACTTTTCTGCTGCAAGCGTAACATGAACTGGTCGTGGACTTTTGAGTCATGCCAGAACCTCAAAATGTTGGATAGAGCTTGTTTGTCAAGGACGACCAGTCTGTGGTCGCCCGTTTCCCATGAGGTCCGCCAGAACGCATCACAGGTGTCGTGTCGATCCAAGGCAGGCCTAACATCCTCCCAAGCTTCTCCCGAGCAGGAAGGGCTTTCTGTGCCACGGTATTGGAGAATCCCTGTCATCGAAGGGCTGTGATACAGACAACCTCGTCGTGGACTTTTCCGGCAATGCGCAGCACATCAGGATCTAGCACGCGCGCCACCACCGTGGACCAGGGGCCAGCCGGCCGCAGGCATTGAGCCCTGTATACTCGCTTGTTTCCCAGCGCTGGATGCATTTCCGTTACGCGCATTGACCAGTCAGGAACCCATGAAGGAAGGCCTTTAACTGATCTCTTATCCTCAGCGACCTCCATCGCTTCGCTCATCAGGTCCAATAAGCCGTAGTGCATGATATAACCAAAGCAACGTCTCGATATATGTCGCGAACTGACTTCTGATGGCTAACAAGTACTGTGACTTCAGCATGTCATGCTCGACCTCGTGCACTAGGCCATACAGGGCGAATATCTTATCCCTCGGCTCGCCCGACAACCACGGTGCGGTCAGCCAGAGGAGTTAGCAACATTGTTGCCCTATGACCATTCTTGATGGTTTGCATTAGACCAACAAGCGACGTCTTACTCTTCCGGACAGTAGAGCCGAGAGCCTGGGCTGGAAAACTCCGCCACGGACGCTAAACTGCTCCAGGAGAGACTGTAGGGTCCGCATATGACATCTGGATCGGCCGAGGCTTGATGACTTCCTGAATGACCCATATCCTGGAAAACCACGGCCGGTTGAAGAAATCGTGGAATCTGTACCACACCTCGTCGTATGGCTCCGGGAGTTTGACTCAACATGGTTGATCGTTCTGCCTGCTTTTCAGCATCGCTCTGGCCTTCCATCCCACGGCGAGAACTCATCTTGTCCAAGAGCTTCATCACGCGGTCGAGTCCATCGCAGCTTTCTCCCAAGTAGATGACGACGTTTCTCTGCCGACTTAGATATCGCGCATGAGTTGGACCTGCGCGGCTCTCTCGGCCAGATTTTCTTGGTTAATGCAGACGGCATCGATCCAGAAGAGCCGTCCAGGGTAGCGCGCCCTGAGCTGTCTCTTAGCGGCATTCAAGTTTGCCGTCACTGGCAGGTTCTGGCCTTTTGCAAAGCATGTGGTCGGTCTTCTTAGGATCGCCCCAGGCAGGCGACAGCGCCAGATAGCTGATGCCCGGTTTCGTCGAGATCGGCTTCAACAAATTTTTGCATGATATCGGCGCGGTTTCGTCACCAGGGTTGATTCTGAGAGTCTGGTTGTTCTATCGCCCTGCAGCGCCGTATATATCCCCAGTTTTGTCTCTGTGACTGATGGGAAAGAAAGCCGGAGAATCGAGTAAAGCGGTGGTGTGACATGTCAGGATTGGCACAAACAGGTTGACGGATGCTGCTGTTCAGCAGGCCCGCACCCCAGGGAAGGATATTATCTCAGGTTCAAGTTGTTAGGTGTTGTTGTTGCCGAGGGCCTGAGAGAAATGTGCGGGTTGACCACAGAAAATGCCTGGAGCTCAGCCGCACCAGCCCAGTACTGGGCTCCCAGCAAAGGCAGTCTGTCATCACAGCATGGCGGAACTGACACAGATTTAGCATTGAACGAGATCGAGGCAGAATTAATTTGGTCGCAAAGGAGATCGAGAGTGGCTAGGTCTACCTGGCACCTACCTCTATGTTGCATACCTGGTCTGCACGCAAAGAGCAAAGAGGTCGGGAATACTCGTCGGTTCGAACACCAACCCTAACCCTGATTCATCCATCGCGCTCGAAAACCGTCGAAATGAGCTGGGAAGAGTTTTATCAAGTCTATGATTTACGGGTCAACGGTGGACGTCCGTTTGGTGTCGCGACCAGGTTTGCAAAATGACTCTAACACCGGTCTTGTCGTCGTCCTCTGTATTTGGATCAAAGATAACCTAAGTCTGCGGGCTTGAGCGGAGTGTTCCGCTCCGACGTGATTTCCGTTGAAGTTGTCTCAACAATTGTTGTTCCTGTTTTCCCGACCCAGAATATAACCAAGACTGTTCTCAATCTGGCCGATGACCTGTTTGGGCCTCTAACAAGAGCAGAGGCGTCCGCATTCATTTTGGTGGCTTGTATTCCGTCAACTGTCGGGTGCAAGGTGGTTGTCCCTTGATAATAAGGTTGCGGTTTACCCGACTAATACCCGATAGGGCTGACGTCAAAGGAGGCGATATAGGGTCCACTGCTGGTCTGCTGCCTAGAGTATCTCCTGTGACATCTGTCACCAGATGGTCTTGCTACCTTAGACATACACAGCGTGGGCTGGTCTCCCAGCGAGAACACCCTTCCCGACATACATCTCCCTTTTTATCATGCCCGGGTCTATCAACACGGTTGATGAGTATGATTTCGTCAGCCACGACGACGCTGCACTGGTGATGATGTTGTCGCGCAGATTCGCCGAGTGGTTTCAGCCGACAGACTACCTGTCTGAGTCTGGAGAGTTTCGCCGCCATCTGTCATCTCAGGCTCCTGGCACCGGTCTTTGGATCTGCGAGACGCAGGGAATACCGAATATGGCACGATTCGCCAGATCATGGCAGCTTATGGATCAAAGGTGTTCCCGAGCTGGCAAATCAGTCACAGCGGCATCCCTCGTTCACTATTTGAGGACCACTGAAGACTGTCCGGTGCTTCTTCTTCTTACCAACATCGTCGCAGCAAACTTCTCGCCCTGTGCCTCATCCAAGACTGGCTGCAAGTGGCAGCTGCTACACTCTTCGAAACTGCAGCTCGCCCTCCAGTCTCATCTAAAGAGCTTGACCGAGACGGCGGATAATGATCTTATACAACTCTTCTTGGACGCCATCTCGTCTCTCCCAAGACTCTACCGTTGCAGATGCATTGGATGAGATGAAGCCGATAACACCCTTTTCGACAAACTGAACAGCCTGGCTACATATCGTCCGAGATCTCTCAAGCTGCTCATCACTAGCCGGCCTAAGCAGTAACCCAAAGTGCGTTTGCGCGACTCGTCAATAGTTCACATCAGCCTGCAGCAGCAGCTTGGATGCCGATATCGTTCCCTATCTCCGCCATAGGTTTGATGTCATGCCCAAAGGCAAACACTCCACAGGCAAAACAAACAAGGTTATCGACATGGTTGCGAGGAAATCCGAGTTTATTCCTCTACGCCAAACTTTACGATGGACCAGGTGGAAGTTTACTCTTATCGAGGACCAGCTTGATATAGGTGCGTTGGAAGCGTCTCTGCCTGTCGGCTTGAGCAGGTGTACACCACCATGCTGGCGAAACAACGCAAAGAGCTTGGTCTAGGGGTCGGCGTACAGTTATTGGTCCTGAGGCCGTCACCCATGCATCCCGCCGCTACGATTGTACCGAGCTAGCAAGTCTCGTGCGGTGTATTCGCCTGACATTGCCGAGCCTCGAGGCTTCAAGAGTCTGGTCGCTACATGTTGCGCACCACTGGTAGAAATTCTCGAGATGACCTCCGCAAGTGATCCACCACTCCTTCACCGGGAGTTTTTGCGGGAGATACGAGGAAGCTACCTCAGAATGATGCACCATTGGAAGATTTTGCCTGTCCCGACTCAAAAAGGCGCACAAGCAGTTGGCTATGCGGAGGTGCCTTAGTACATCCAATCCGGACCTTTGCTTCTGCAAGATGAAGATGACGATACCTCAGCCTCTAACTCTCCAATGCCTTCAAAATGGCCTAACACAAGATTTCTATTGACGATATCTATTACAAAATGGAACTTTGTTGAAGATGGACAGCGGTCTCTTCGACTACCGTGAAGGGCTCGTGTGCTCCACCCCTTTCTCAGCTATGCGGTGGAAAATTGGTCTTACCATGCCAGTCGATACGATGAGCGACGAGGGCTCTTGCTGCTTTAGATGCTTTTTTAAGCCAGAGAGCCCTAGCGTTTCAGAGATGGCTCGCTCTTGAGTGGGGATCTACGTCCAGGAGCAAGGAGAGAGCGCGGAGGGCATTCCGACGGCGCTTCATCTGCGGCTTTCTGCGGGTTATCCAAGCTAATCATAAAGTTCCTAAATCAGGGGGCGTCGTATCGCCATGGATGCCCAAGAGCGCATTCCACTCCATTGGGCTGCTGCAAAACGGACATACGGAGGCGACTTCATTGCTCATTCGGCATGGGGTGATCCGAATGCGGAAGACAGACGCGGCCTGCAGCCAACAATCCACCTCGCTGCATTAAAAACCACGCCTCGGTGGTGACAGTCCTCCTTCAAGCCGTGGATCCAGAGACTATAAGACAAAGAAGACTTGCCGACGGCCGCCGCCTTTAGGCTCGGAATCACAGACAAAGGGGCGTGTGCAATGCTGTACGCCGCGCAACATGGCCCACCCGGAAACAATCCTAGCCATGATACCGTTTTGTAAGCCGCCGGTATTAGAACAACTCTTGTGTGAATCTTGCCCACGGTTTCAACCGCACGGATGCTGTCTTGGCGATCCTTGAGAAGACGAACGTCTCGCCGAATGCAACTTACTGTGGTGCGACCGCCTAAACTTTGCATGTGGCAAAGCCAATCAGAAAGTGTCAAGCTCTCATAAGCCGAGGAGCAGATGTCAGCAAGACATCAGCATGGAATCCAAAATTGCGGGTAGGCGTTCACGAGACAGACATCAGCGACACCTGCCTGCATAACCTAGTTTGGTACTGACTCAGGAGAACGACGCGGCATGTCGCTCCGGTACTACGCATCCTGTCGCGGCGAACGTCGATCCCGGAGCAACCTGATGGTAATGGAGACACAGCCTCCTCCAGCCGCGGGATCAAGAGACAGAAACTATGGCAGGCCCCGGCGCCTTCGAGAAGGTGCTATGCAGGCACTGCTGGAAGCGCTTAGCGCCAGCGGCAGGGCGGTTACCAGGAATGGCGATACAGCTTCCACTTGCGGTGCCTGCAGGGCCTGGGTTCCGTTATGACGATGTACGCCTGCTTCTACGGCAGGGCTCGATCCCAATCAAAGAGGTCGTTCTGGGCTAACAGCCGTACCTCAGTGCAAGGGGCTAGAGGAAATGGGATGTGCAGCTGATCACGCCAAACGAATCATCGACTGTTGCTGAAGCATGGTGCCGATCCAACATTACAGATGAAAAAAAATCCGCTGCTATTTAAGAGCATCCACGCCGACATAAGTGTATTCCGGCTGTTGCTTTCTAGGTGTTATTAATGGAGAGTCAGAGTCGAATGTTGGCTCAGGTTATCATGTGTAAGGATGATTGAAAGGTTTGCTGCCTTCGTCGAATTACTGCTTGCGGAAGATGTGGATATCGACGCGACAGAAAAGAGCGGACGGACGCTCTACTCTCTGTTGTTTGACCTCGGACGAGCAACTCAGGATACTTGAGCCACGGCGCAAGAACCGACGCTATTGACGCTAAAAGGCAACAACGCTCTACATCTACTGTCCCAAGTTCCCCAACGCATAGGCGGAAGTCAAGGTGATGCGGTGCAGCACGAATGGAAAAGCTCATGGCCGATGAGGGGCTCGATCCTCTCCAGAGAAACAACGATGAGACACGCTGCCACATCATGTTGCTCGTTGGTATGATGGCGCGAAAGCGTCGACTTTATACGTTGGCTTCTTAGCCTCGGTGTACCAGTCAACGGCGTGAATAACCAGAGTTCCACTGCCCTGCACGTACCAGCAGAAACCTACACCCAAAGTTTGTCGGCTATTACTACACGGATCGCGTCCATTTCGTCGACGCGATCGGTGTTGAGAGAAGCTGAATTTTGATATCCGAGACAAAGATGGGTTGGCTCCGATGCATCTGCAGCAATGCGGTCTGGTTCTGAAGTAGCTACTATGGTAGCTGCTGGCGCCGATCTTGGATTGTTGACGGAGGACTCGCAAAATATCCATATTGCCTGTCAGCGCGACAGCCAGGCATTGTTAGTCAGATACTGAGGACCCTGTTCTGTCGATCTGAATCTGAAAGATCAATTTGGCAGAACACCCTGCTCCACTATGCCTGCAGCTCAGGAATGCCGAATCGGTGTCCATTCTTCTCAAACGCGGTGCCGATGTCCATGCACCCGGTTAGCTCTGACGCCAACCCTTCTCCACGCTTGTACCGAGTTTCGGGCCGAGCAGAATATAGGGAGAAGAGCAAGGCAGGGCGACTTTCTGAGGGGCCCTCCTAAAGACCCGCTGGCCTTTCCCTTCACCCGTCAAAAGATTTCCGGAGCCGATGAGCCGCAAGTTTACGTTCTATGCGCTACATGCGTCAGACTTATCTCAGTCCTCGAAGCAAGCTTGGTGTTGGTAGTGGACTATGTCTCATAGTCAAGATGCTCTTGTTTCCCAATGTTTATAACCCGCTCCGGGACAATCTCAGCGGACGGCCCTCGATCTTGCCCTCATGGAGAACTGCGCTGAAGTGAGCGAAGTGTTTATCACAGACGAAGCAGCATTCCACACAGCTACGGAAGTATGGATTCCAGCGCGCGAACTGCGGAAGAGTTGCACGCCATACGACAACATGAAAGCGCACATGGTGTTATTGCAGCCTCGATCTGCCCTCCCAAGTCTGATGGCGGACAAACCAGCATACGACGCAGTGCGGAAATGTCCGTATCTATACATGGGACTTCTTACGTGCCAGGATGCAGCGCAACTGATATTGGAAGGTTTTGAAGCCAGTCCATCCGACATGGATCATTATAAGCTTCTCGAAGTTCTTGACGCCCGAAAGTTATCAAGTCGCAAGCCGTGTCTCTCCCTCTTTGCTGCACTACAGCTCCTAACGCTTCTGTTATGGATATCCTCAACAGAGCAAAGAGCACACCGAGCGCTAGATATAATTGGGCTCACATCTCTCCAACTAGCGTACTTCGGTCACCGAACCCAATCTGCTAATATTGCAGCTCCTCGTCGAGACGCTCCATGTCGACATAAATGCACCAGGCGCAGCATTTGACGGGACCGGAAATAGGTTACCGAGGTCGTTACCGGCGGAACTGCTTTACGTAACGCCTTTGGCCTCGGCGGACCACTGGTAGCAAGTCGAAGCTATGAGGTATTTGATCGCGAAAAGGCTACTGTCGATGCACGAGACGAAAAAGGCCAAACACCGCTTCACGTTGTCCGCGGGGCATGCATCATTGAATAACAAAGTCAGGATCTTGAGTTCGCAGTAGCGCCTGCCCTGGATAGTGGAGCCCGATCGGCATTCTGGACGATGCAGGTCTCACAGTCTCCACAAGGCATCAGCGCCGCTGAGATCATGCGGGTTACTCAGTAGGGTGCAGACCCTAGAGCCGTGGCCTTCGAAGTCCCCTATTCTGGCAAATCTTTCAACAGAACCTGGAAGGGGTTGGGAGACTTTCTTGACCAAGGTTTCAGTGTCGACTCCGTGGACGATGGCCGTCCCATCGAAAGCTACACTACTCACTTGGGTAGTGATCAACCGCGGAAGGTGCCGCTCTCCTCTCGGCAGCATTCGCCGAGCAAATTAACACTCACATTCCCTCAGTCAATTGCCACTGTTCCGGCCCAGTACAACGCGGGCGATCTGTACCTGCCTTTCGAACGACACCGAGACATTGGTGCATTTTTCTGTTCAGTATCCCGGAGCATCCAATCATTGATGCTTTGCTCTCGGAGTCATGCCTCTCTCGTACTGACTTCAACCGTCGGGATCAACGTGGACGCACTGTGCTCATGGCATCCTGCGACTGGCGCGGGTCTTGCCCGGTACCACGGGTCCGCACCGGCACTTCCAACCAAGGACCGCCGCCCCGCTGCGCATCCTGGACCGCCGGCAGATGCTACTCTGGTTGACAGTAGAAGGCAGACAGCCCTCCATCACCTGTTGAACCAATGCAACTGGCCAGACGATGTCATTCTCGAGTTCATCAACCGCCAAAGAAATTGTCTTACGCTTTCTCATGAAGGACAGAGCTGGCTTCACACCCTTACTACGCGCTGCGCATACTGCGCCCGGAAGTATGCACGTTGCTGATATATAAAGGAGCCGATCTCCTTTGAGCCTGACCCGGCCGGGTTCACAGCTCTACATCGTATTGCAATGCAATGCCTCAAAACAAGCGAAACGACTTCATAACGCATATCTGGATATCGAACTGTCCAAGAACTTCTTCAGCCAATCCTGTGCCATTTTGGGACAGTTTTACAGCAACAGGTGGTTCCATCAACGCGCGCGATAAGGCTGGTAATACACCTCTTCTCTACCTACTATCCGAGGACAACTACACTTATCAAAACCAAAGGCTCTCCACGGTATGTCATGTCGAGCATTTCGACGATCTTTCCCGAAAGCGAGGCAGATGTCTTCGCCACCAACCTCGACGGCGAGACTGGCTTATATCATTGCTGGCGCGGTAAGACAAAGTACACGTTTGTCGACCATGACAAGTCTCTTCCAGTTTATGATGGGCAAAGGACTCAGTCCCTGAAAGAAGATGCGAAGGGGAGGAGTGCGCTGGATGTGGCCAGCGCATACGAGAAGGAGGATATCGTGGCATCATGGGAGAAGTAAGTCTCATTTGTCTTCCCTACTCGTGAATTGGCTGTGATTTCGGAGATGTTACTTACCAGATTTCACGTTACGACTTACGAACTTTCCTCTTTGTGTTTTAATGAAAAGATACGTCAGAACATGTCGAAGACTATCGTGCGGGTTCAAAGGAAAACAATCCAAAATAAAAAGAACAAGAGACGCTCTGACCGTAAGTTGGGCAGTTTACCACATGTCAGAAGGTCATGGTTGCTGATAAAATGGAGGAGTCTATGCTGAATTCTCTCATGGATAGGATGATATTGGTTGTCTCTATTGCAGCAGCACATAAGCGCCAGATTTTTGCCTTCTTTCTTACCTTCTTTTACTCCTCAGTCAGGTTACGACCGATTTGTTTCCACCCAACCGTTACCAAGCTTTTAGCAAACGGACAAATACAATGAGTGAATGTTTCTCCACATACTTATACTCACTGACAGACATTCAAAGCTTATGTTCATTATTGGGGACAAACAAGGCCTGCGAAGTAAGACTGAGGTCCGATAGACCCGTGACCCAGATCACCACCACGGCCTCCCACCCAGATCACTCACCACCAACTTCACTTACACGCAACTCGGCCAATTGACTCGTATTCAGCTGTAAATACATACAATTTAAAGAGGAAAAGGAGCTCTTCAATAGTGGGTGGTATACCCGTGCACCTGCCTCATTCTGCCACGCGATCCGGCACGGAGTCGATCAGCCTGTTGATCAGGCGTTGCGGTACCATCCACCACGCAACCTCAAGGCACGTACGAATTCTGGACGTTGACCTCGCTTCCAGTGAGGAAAACCAAGTGTGGGAACTCCTTATATAGGATCTCCTTCATTTTCTTCCACACGTGCTCAATTGGGTTCATATCTGGCGAGTGCGACGGCCAGTCGATAACCCAGATTCCGTGCCTCTCGAGGAAGTCCTTTACGCGGCCCGAGACGTGGATTTTGGCGTTATCCTGCTGGAAAAAAAGCGACCGGGGCGGTAATACGGAAGGAGAGTATCTCTAGGGCCTGTATAGGACCGTGACGAGTACCTGTTCTTCGCCGATTCCTCGTCGTTCCATCACGAAGAGGTCGGACCTCCCACCTTCCAAATGGTCCCGTGAACCATGAGAGTAATCGTAGGCTTGGCGTGATCTTGGGTGTTAACCTTGTCAGGGTCCGTCTTCTGCGAGGAGGTGCGAAAGACCCAGCCTTCGCCGCCGTTGGCGCTGTTTTTGAGCGGGATGCCTCGTCGGAGAACCCTGAATTTGGTCGGTCAGTCTCGGCTATCAAAGGGGTCTCTTGGAGGACGTGCGCGGAGTTCCGCCGTTCGATTGTACCAAATTCGTGCCCAGGCATAGCGGCCCTTCGCTTTATCTTGTCAAGAGCTATCCCTTGAGAGCTCTCCATTTGCGCCTGTATTCTTGCCGAGGGCGCGCCGTACGGTTGACAAGCTGACGCGCCGAGGCGTACTCGCCAGGACGGCTTTCCAGCCAATCCGAGGGCTTTTGACGAGCGTTATAATATAACGCTTCAACTCGATTAAGGAGCGGAGGCCTACCTTTTCTTGGCTTTCGAATCGGTCTTGTGGGTGGCATTGAAGCGTTGAATGGTCCGGGTGATGGTATTCGGGTGGCAGGAAAACTGGGCTGCAAGTTTAACCTTAGGAATACCTGCTCCGCGGGCGCAAATGGCTGCTCGCTGAGTCTTTTGATAACTCGCAGTTGCGGCCTCTATTTCCGCTTATAACGGTACCGAATTCGCGCATTTTGGGTTATAATTGAGGAAGTTGGTGGTTGGAAGGAGGGTTGATTTGGGAGGTGGGGTTGACGCGACGCGTATGTGGGGCTCACACAGACTTTTTGACAGGGTCATTGTACCATCGAATAGTGTCTAGCAGTGATGGATGGACACTGACCGGTAAACAGACGGGACCTTAATCCTACTCGAGACCGCAACCATGACTTCCTCCCGATTCTGTCGGCCTGGCTTCGCAACAGCCGGCCGCCAGTCGAGAGCACCTAGAATGGGGTCGCTAGGGGCTCAGGGGCACCGGGACGTCCAATCATCCCTCCCTTCAATCCACCTTTTTCCCACGCGGCACGCTGACCCCAACTCAAGCACAACAAACAACCTCACCAGCGCACAAGGGCCATGCTGACAAACACACCCAATCCCCCCCGCAGTCCACTCGCGAACAAGAGGTAAGCCCCCCACCCGCCAACGGTTTGCGCGACGCTGTAGCAGTACGCAATCGCTCCAGCAGCATGGCGGCGACAGCAGCCGCCACAAAACGCAGGTCGTCGTAAGGCGCGGAGCACGACGGCCTCGACGGCGGAAGAACAGCCACCCGCCCGCCAGCTGCGTACAGAAAGGATGTGGACGGCGTGTGCGCGACCGTGTCGCGCGTCAGCATCGAGAGGTAAGTCTGTGGGGTAAAGAGGCGAGGACAGCGCCGTTGACGGCGGAGAGGGGTTCGAATGTTGTCAGCGTGTGCAGTAGATGGCTGGGAGGAGGAGGTTGCTTTGATTGTTGGTGTGGGGGCCATATTGAACAGACATATATGTTCTTTACTGGTATGCTTGATGAGATGAGATGAGGATGGAGGTGAGAGAGCTTGAGATAATTGAAATGCGGGTCTGACACCAGTACCTCATGTCTGATTGGTTCTCAGCATCGTGCGATACGCCCCGAGAACTAGGCAGCCGCGCGTGCCACCATGAATGTTCAACATCAGCGAGATGCCAATGTTGAACGTTGAACATTATCCCAAGTCACTAACACTTCAATACTGGCTACCAACCATGGGCATCCCCTGGGGTATACTACGACAACGCCACGTATCGCAAACCGCCGAAGATGACAGTTACGTGGGAGCTTGACACCGCGGAGAGGAAAAAGCTGGCGGGCTATGATAGACTGCCTTCGCTTTCTGTACGATAGCGGCGTTCCATTCTTTTCAGGGCGTCATCCAAGACCTCACTGATCAGATGGATCGGGCTGAAAGTCTGCAGTCGACTGGTGAAGAAGCGACTTCCGCGCGTGTACCTCATCCCAACCGTGGACGGAAGAATGGTCAAGCTGAAGACAGAGGCCGGTCCAGGTCAAACCGAGCACTCTGGAAGGGGAAGGGAGACTGTCCTGTATGTACTACATCCAGACACCCCCGACCCTAACGTTGTCAGGCGCCACTGTACCCTGGGGACTCACGCCGACACAGGTGTAAACCGGAACTGACCCACAAAACGCTCCAACATCTGATAGCTGCCCTCGAAGAGGATCGTTCGTCGCCGAGTCTTGCCTTCTGCCGGTCTGGATTGAATTCAGCTGCCGAAACGCAAGGTCTCGACTAAAGAGCTTCTGCCACATTTCAAGAGCTACCCAGCGGGACAAAGTGTCAAGGACCTCCAGTCCGCTCTCGGCACTGGAAGGAGTGCAACTTGGAAGCAACTCAGGGACTTTTAGAGAATGCAGTCCTTCCTAGGTCACCAAGATCGTGCCTGGAAACAACAATACCATTTTCCTGGGTGCATAAGAGACCGCCTAAAAGTTGCGAATTCAGCCATATGATTCAGCACATTGATGCTGACGCTCAAGATGAGCTACAACAACACACGGCAGAGGAAATCGGTCTTTGCTCCAGGATCAATCTACAACGAAGTCGACAACCGGTCCTCATCTCCGTCGGCGTCACGGTACTTGGCGACCCTAGAGGCTTTTGAAGTGGACGAGCAGCTCGTGCTGTCGTTTCAACCAATATCCCTGTCAGACAGGTCGTAGCCGACCTCGCCCGGCCCACAATCATGGTCTGGGAACAAAGTCAAGGGTCGAGACGAGTTCTTCGCGTTTTGGGACCGGCTATATCCGGGAAAGTGGGCCCAGGCAGAGGACGTGGAAGGCCATGTGTAAGTCTATGATGCGTATCCAGGTTGCGGAGATTTGTAGAATAACGTGGGATAGTACCGACCCGGAGTCACCTCGCCTCCGGACCATGATCCAGGAGGCTACTACAGCTCATGGATCTCAAGAGGACCTCGAATATGACAAACTCTCTGGGGCCTGTGTGTATGAGGAAAGACTAGGCTAGGCCTCTCTGGAAGTCGTCAAATGTGTGCCACCACTACAATGACCATGCCATGTTGCATTGAGGTTTAGAGTAAGCAGTATTACTACGTTAGAGAATCCTATATGTCGGAATATCTCCGCAGCTACTGAGGGCTATATAACGGGCGCAATGCCCTCCCCGTAGAGGCTCCCTGTCCTGATTCCCATACCAGCTATCTTACAACAATCTTACAATAATACAAACTTTGAACCACAACTTTGCAATTCTCTCATCAAGAGACTGAGGCACATCCACAGTGAAATGGCCAAGTAGACATTCAGGCCTATATATGCGTTCAACCTTTGCCTTCTGGGGCCATGTTGTTGCAAGGCATATTGGAACAGGTTGTTGCTGATGCAAACAAAAGAAGTCCTATGGCAATTTCTGAGGGTAAACTTGCAGGCCGACTCAGCTCGCTCCCCAATCGAAAGTGAAGTACTTAGTATCAATATAGTATACTCAACCCTAAGCTCATACTCATAATCATGCGTACATTTCAGACAGATGGGGTTATGGTACGCGCACCAGCGTTGCTTATAGTTCGTCTCACACATATAACGTGCTGTAATGCTGCCCTTGAGAGGCAAAAACAATGATGTTAATCGATTCCCAGGACGCTCCTGAGAGTGCATCTGTAGATCATTGCCTCTTACCAGCCCAGTAGTGAAAGCTATAGTCATGGAGATAGCCTCTTTGGAGCCATTGCGCGAGCAGGGCAACATGGGGAAGGCAATGGGAAAGATCCCACAAACACCAGGCTCCAGCCACGTATTAGCTGGCCTGCCACATCGGGTCTGGCTCGACATCGCATATGAGGATTGGAACTCACCGAGCGGGCTTGAAGTCCCGTATTTCTCATATCTCGACGAGTCTCCTGGCTGCTGACTGACGTTGCAAATTACAAAACAGCCAAGCAGACCTAAAGACAGATAGTTCAATATCAAATTTACCAGAGAAACAGGTGATGCGACCGCATTGTCGTAGGAATGCCCCATGTAACTCCCTAATGACTATTCCTGCCCAGAACAATCCATGCCATCGCTAAATCTCCCCATCCCACCATCTGTACATCATCCAGAACAAAGAACGACGGCACTGCGTCACCAACAGCGGACAGCCGCATCAAGTCGGCAGCTCCGCCCTCTGATCTCCCCAGCTCTCTCCTCTCATCCCCACCCAACTCCCGCCTCTCGTCCCACACCAAGCTCACTCCGCCGATCATCCCTGAGCTCGCTCAACCGCTTCTCGGGGTGGCCGCCGACCTTGCATCTGAGTGAGCAGCGCGTCGTCTCGGTCCGCGGCGTGCGCCGCAGTCCTCCACCTTGCCGGAAGGCAGGGATCCTGGCGATGGGCGGACGGAGAGTCAGGGCCGGAGGACGACAGCGGCGCCGCCTCGTCGGAGGACTCGCTTCCGCTTGGCGGCTTGCTGTTGCGGTACCGTAGGATCATGAACACCACGCCCAGCACCACGATGCCTATCACTGCCAGGCCGCCGATGACGCCGCCTACGATGGCGCACGGGCGTACTGCTGTTGTTATTTCGCTTCCGTTGCCATTGGTGTTGGAGCTGGTGTTATTGTTGTTGTTGGCTGGCACCGTCTCTTGGCTGCAGCGGCGAGGTGTCGCGCCGCCCGTGACGGTGAAGGGCTCGGCCGACAGGCTGTGGACTCCGGCAAAATAGTTCCTGTCGCAGTTGAAGAGGCTGAAGACAGAGCTCGGCGTCGCTGATGTCGACCATAGGTATGTTACGCAATAGGGTAGTTGATGTCTGTGTGCCAACTCCTTGCTTAGTGCCTAGCCAAGTAAGTGGTGGGATGGGAGCATCGGCAGCTTACTCTAGCACATTGTCTCAGGGGCCAGGGTTATCGCATTGCGTCTCTGTAGCCCCATAGCACACAGTGGGGAAGGAGGACGTCGTGCCTGAGCCCACGCAGCACCCGTATTTGCAATGTTGGTGCAGTGTAAGCCTGGTCGCATGACGTTGGAAGGCCTGATAAGCGATGATCTGGTTAGTAACCCGGACATGCCACAGCGCATTCAACGTCTCTGCCCTGCTTACCATCGTCGGTCCAGTACCCGCGCATGTTGGTTTCTATCGTCGACGAGGATGACTGTCTTCTGCGCAGCTCTCCTGCACGGACAACCGATGGCGAGTCTGTAGGTCGTGGAGAGATCTGGAGATGCGCTCGGTCGTATGGATCGAGCGTCTCGGTCGGCGCAGGCGGCTTCCACGGAGAGACATCCGGTCTCCTGCTAGCCGCTATCCGGCTGGCCATGATCGCTAAGATGGCCGTGATGATCGTCTGCTTGGTCATCAGTAAGGTATGACTGAATGCAAATGCGGATGAGAAGAGACAAGGGTGATTTCTGAAGCTTGGCAGAGGAAAAACAGAAGGACAGAAAGAGGTGAACAGCAGCCTCCACATGTCGAACGGCTGAACCACGACACCATGAACCCCTTGTCCATCTACTACCACGGAAGCTCAACATGGGTGCGAATGCGGCGAACGCGGGCTCGCAATTTCGCCGTTGGCGTGTCAGCGCTAGCTTCGCCGTAGGCCATGCAGCTTTGCTGAGTTCCAGGCAAAGCTTGGCATGCCTGGGCTGCTGCTAGTCAAGATCGACCCTAGTCTGACTATAAATAAAGTCACTGACCAATCGTCCGGGCGTCATCGTACATTGAACGAGCTTGTTGCCAGAGCTGAGACTGGCTGGAAAAGATATATGACTGATGTGCTCCAGAGGCCTCGCCGAGGTCTGCTTCTAGCAGTGGCTGTGCTGCTTGCAGAATGCGCGCATCTTGTTGCCCCAGTCCTCCTAATCGCACGACAGTGACGCTGCGGCACGGTTTCCTGGTGGTCTTGGCCCGATCGCATTGGAAATGTGCACATGTCCAGAATGACGAGGCTGGATTCAGATTGACTTGTTGGGGATATCTCGCAAGGGTGTGAGTTATCGCCGGAACCCAATAGCCACCATTACCGTGAACCTGGTCGCGCAACTCGCTTCCCTGCAGTGCCCGGATTCCGACCCAGTGGGCCGGTATTCGATCAATATGCGTCTGCAGTTTCTCGCGGACGTGGACGTATTTGTCCGAAGCTGCGTGCACTCCTTAAAGCCTGGATTCTTTCCACAGCGACATCAGGGCCCCAGTTCTCGGCTGAGGCTCGACATGGTGAGCCACAGATCTTGTGAGATGGCGTCCAGCATCTCTCCGCCGGTGTGCCGATGCTTTTTCATGGGCCGTAGAAAGCCCATCACGACGACTTGCAGTCTTGCATCGAAAAAGCTATCGTCATCGAAGTTGTGCAACAAATGCACACCGACAGCAGTCTTGGCAACGACCGAGGCGACGCATATGGTGATGGTCCGAACAATATGATGGCCTCATGGTAGTCTTGGGACAGGTACTCTGCTCCTTTCGCCTCAGAATCCTTGCCCATCCGAAGTAGACGCCTCAGCGGAACTTGGCATCGTCAGGCACATCGGCGAGAGTTCGCAGTAGGAATGCCGGCATCTCCGTTCTCTTCCAGTCCCTCGGACCACTCTGCCCTTGAATCTTACAGGAAATGGAGCCAGGCCCTTCATCCGGTCCAATGGCGTCAACAAGCTCTCGTTGGCGCCGGCATCCGAAGGATAGGTCCTGTACCCTCGTCGATCCGTTCATCCGCCGCGGCACTCTATCCTCAAAAGTAGCACCATATGCCAGCTCGCCAGCAGTTGTGGCAATAAGACCAGGCCGATACTGCTCGAATTTATCTTGCACAGTTTCCACGACCGGGCCAACGACCTTGCACCGTGTTCGTGCAAAACAAACTCGCGGCCTGGTGCCCGGCCTCCAAGGTAGAGTCCCGGGGCTTCGCGCCACGGGAACACGGACGCCTCCGAGGACAGGCTAGCGATGCGGACAACCGGGCCGGCGCAGGACCTTATGCCGCCGTTTGTCGCCCGAAGTCTCCGAGTCGCAGACCACGATGCGGCAGTGCGCATCCTCCGCAGCGGCGGGGATGCGAACAACGCGTCTCTCGCGCGATGTGCGCGTCATCGCGCCTGCCGGTTTGCTTCGCGAGCCGCTTCGCCGTGCGGGCAATGTCCTTGTCCCACCGTCGTGAGAGGCAGGGTCCAGGTTTGGCTGGTGAGGGAACGCGGACGGTGGGAGTGACGTCGATCCAGGAGTCGGTGAAGCCGACGAGGGTTTAAGGCGCGCGCCGGTGTCGCCTGAGAAGCCTCGCGGTTGCAGGTGTAAGGTGCGGCGTTCCCTGCGGCGGCAAGGGATGAGATGGAGAGGAGAAGATTGTGAAGGTAAGTGAGGTTTTGGGTCCGCGATAGACAATCAGGGGGCTGGAATGCAGGAGGATGGGTAGTGTTTGGTGCTGGTGGTGTTTTTGCGGCAGAAGGTTGACTGCGAAGTCGCGGGTGATCGAGAGGGCATTCTTGAGGGCATTAGGTGTCGTTGGCGTATGTGTAGCGGAGAAGAGAATGGCGATCATACGTTCCTGTTCTTGCAGGAAGCGGGCCGAGCGCAGCACTCCCAGGGTTGATGGACTCGCGCCATTGGGGCCATATGAAGAGCCTGACAGAATAGCCAGGGTGCGGGTGGTCGCGGCGAAGTACTCCGGCTCCTGGGAGGGAGAGGGGACGGAGGTCCCCATCTCTTCTCCACATCTGGCTTCAGTTCTCGTTGATGGTCAATCCAAGTCTGAACACTGAGATGTTCCCAAGGCTGCCTGTGACCTGCCGACAGGTGTCTGTTGTATCCGAAAGGAAAGGGCTGCCGCCACCTGAATGCACATCCATTGACGCTAAGTACCTGGCATAGATACCTTCCCGTTTCAAGCCAACAAACGTCCTCGATAGTAAGAAAATACAAAAACATTCTTGCCGTCAAGCTAAAGCTCAACTGTTGAGATGGACGTTGACAGTTCGAAAGTCCGGGACTTTCGAATTTATGCGGGAAATGACGAGACTTGGCGACACTTTTAGTTTTAGAGCGGATCCCTGCGACTGGATCTGATCACATCTCCGTGGTCGACGCGGAGGCCGCGGGCAGTTGCTGGATTGATAAGGCAGCCCCAATAATGAGTAGGAACCATGACGCGATACCATGAAATCGAGAGTTGAGTAGTTTCCAGTGACAACTGCACCTCCATCACAGTCACGCATTTGCCTCCGTGGTCGACGGAAGTTTCTGGCACCGAGGCCTGGGCAGGTGCCGAGATAAACCCAGCAGCCTGCCCATAACGCAAGGGGCTGCGCTAGACGCGCGTATCCTCTTGGTTAGCCGGACGCAGAGTTTCACGCTAGTAGATGGGCGCTCAGGGTCGGGTGCAAACGGCGGGTTGGTATCGTAAAGATGACTCGGCAAGGGTTGTTGATCAGAAGAGGTTATCTAGATGATTTCCCAAGTGTAGAAATACAGGTTATTTGAGCATATCCTGCAGTCACCAGCTGTTGACCAGCTGTTGACTGGGTCCTCGTTCCTTCCTCAACCGCTGAAGCTGATATGTCTGGAGGTGTCACGGTACGTAGTTGCACGCGGAAGGCTGCATGCGGCAGGCCCGCGCCGCAGGTGGCCCCGTCGTCCCGCTACGCTTCTTTGTCTTTCCTTTTTTTTCGTGGCGCAGCTCGAATCCACAGCATGGAGTCGCGCCTGGCTCATCAGTCCGCATGCCTCGGGTGGCCCCGGCGAGGGTGCAGCTGGCACGTGCGACTGCTGCTCATTAGGTGGCAGCACCATGCCCATCACGCTGAGCCACATCCCGTTCAGAGTGGCGGGAAGTTCGGAAGGTCGCTGG
>JAFKAK010000451.1:0-5000 GCA_019914995.1 Acanthochlamys bracteata
TTTCACAAATAAATTGTCCAAGACTAATTATTGTGGATGTCTCTTCGAAAGAATCGTGATGGAGAAAGCACCAATTCAAATGAAATGGATTCAAAATAATGTTACTGCATGAATCAGGATTATAAATCTTCCTATTTTCATCTATTAACTTCCTATTTTCATCTATTAAATAGTATTTAAGTACTTGAAGTACTTGGAAAGTCTGTTTAAAATTGGAAAGTAGCAAATATTTCTTTAACAAGATCTGATTATGAGTTATTAAATGGTAAGATGAATAAAAATTCGTTATTTTAGGTACAATAGTACCCAAGGGACCTAACAAATCCCTAATTGGAATTATGGCATCCGATTCTTTTGTCATATTGGTATATTTCGAACCATTAAATGGACCAATTCGAGAACAATTGGACGATGATAAAATTATCAAAGATTGGCATTTCTTATCCTTATTTCGATTCAACAATGTACCAATACCAATAGTTCCTTGATGTTGGGTAAATGGTTGAATCTTCAATTTGGAATAAAAAGGATTGATATTAGTACGATCTAATCCATTAGTGGGGATCAATCCTAAATATGCCCTATCCTTCCTTTTTCCAGTATAGGAAACGGCAGACTTGACTAAGTCAATTCTTATAAAATCGCGAATTAAATCATTTGTACTTACCTCAACAAAGGAAGTATGAACCTCTTCTAGATAACCTTTTTGTTCTTGATCCCAATTCAATACTAAGCAAGTTCGAACTAATTGAATATTAGTTTGATAAATGCCTCTAATGGACTTTCCATTTCCATAAAGGATATAATTGACAACTCTAAGTTCGACATTATCCTTTTCTTGCAAGAGATCCTGAGGGAAAAGTCTTGCTAAATTTATTCCATCAGCTATTTCATATGTGACTACGGGCCGAACCAAAACAAAATACTTTTTCTTGGTAGGTGTGATCCGTTGGACATAGATCCAATCTTTCCATTTTTTTTTGAATTCCTTAGACTTAGAATCTTTTTTTTTTCCGTTTCTGGAGGTATTAGAATGCCACTGTGCCTGGATATCTTATCTGTCTCTCCAGGAAAATGGATATCTCCAGAAAATATTTTTAGTTCAATACTTTTTTTTTTTCTCTCCACTCGGACTAAACCGCCTACTCGACTTCTTGTATTTAAGGCAAGTCGTGTATTTACTCCAATGATACTATTGTTCCGAACCATTATGGACGAAGATCCAGGTAAGATATGCACTTCTTCGGGAATGAAAAAAAAGCGATCTACTTTCATTTGGTATTTCGGGCGAAATTCTTTTGCTCCTCGATACTCAATCAAATCCTCTTTTTTTATGATTGAATCTACCTCTACAGTACCATATTTAGTAATTCCTGAACTGCTTCTTCTGTATCGTGGATCATCAAAATATGCAAGAATACTATTTCTACGTAAAATACCATTTATGGGTATTTCCATCGAAATACCAAAACAAGATATTAGTTTTCTTTTTCTCGTTCTTGATCATATTGTAATGGGATGATAAATCTATTTCTTCGTCTTTTCGCCAAGAAATCCGAATTCTCTTGAAAGAGTAGAGGATATGGGAAATTTCAATGACCCTTGGATATGATTCGATCGCATCTTGAATATTCAAGAATTTCTCTATCTTTTTGACCAGAAATATTAGAAAATTTCTGCCTTTTTCGATCATTAGTCATTGAGAAGTCAGAGACATATCTTTCTTCAACAGAAGAAGAATGAACATTCATTTGATCTTGATCCTTGTGGAGCGAAAAAGACACTATACTAGATCTGCGCGGACCTCCTGATAATATCCATAAATGACTTGTTTTTGGTAATAAATGAACATTCCCATACGTATATTCAGGTGCATGGTAGACATCGGTACTCCAGTGCATTTCCCCCTCTGATTCAGAATAAATATGTTTTCGGACCTTCTCTTTAAAATGAAAAGTAGACGTTCCGGCACGAATCTCAGCAATCACTTGTTCTGATTCTACGTATTGATCATTTTGAACTAAAATCAAACTTTTTGGTGGAATATTCATATTATGTATAATATCCCGACTTTCGATAGTTACGTATAAGTCTATAGAACATAAAAAAAAGGCAGGATGCCCATGACGGGTACGTGTGGGATGAACTAAATCCTCATTGAATTTGACTTTTCCATTGGAAGGAGCTCGTAAATGTTCGGCAGTACCGCCTGTGAATACTCCACCGGTATGAAAAGTTCTTAATGTTAGTTGAGTTCCAGGTTCCCCAATTGATTGACCCGCAATAATACCTACGGCTTCTCCCAATTCGACCAAGTCGCCATGAGTGGGACTCCGACCATAACATAATTGACAGATCCAAGACGTACTCCTACAAGTAAAAGGAGTTCGAATATATATTGGTTGTGCTCGAAAGGTTATGAGTCGATTGACAAGTCCAATCCCAATATCTTGATTTCGAGTGGCAATGCATCGTCGACCTATATATATATCGTCTGCTAATACACGACCAATTAGTGTTTGGACAAAAATTTTTTCCGTCATCCCATTTCTAGGGCTGACAGAAATACCTCGGGTAGTACCACAATCCGTCCTACGTATAATAATGTGTTGAACCACTTCAACAAGTCTACGCGTCAGGTATCCAGCATCTGATGTTCGTACAGCAGTATCTACAACTCCTTTGCGGGCTCCATAGCAGGAAATTATATATTCCGTCAACGAAAGTCCTTCGCGTAAATTGCTTTGAATGGGTAAATCAATCATTTGTCCTTGGGGATCCGACATTAACCCTCTCATACCTACTAATTGGTGTACTTGAGATGCATTTCCTCTAGCTCCCGAAAAGGACATTAGATAGACTGGATTATAAGGATCAGTCATCCGAAAATTAGGATTCATTTCTTGTCTCAAATATTCACTTGTAGCATACCATATTTCAATAGATTGACGTAATTTTTTTCTACCGCGTGTACATTCCCATAATGGTGGTGTTTCTCCAAAATAAAACTTTGTTGTTCAGCGTCTTGGACTAACCATCCCTTAGAAGGGATTGTTAAAAGATCATCAATTCCTAATGAAATAGATGTAGCAGTGGCTTGATGGAAACCCAGAGTCTTTACTTGATCCAGGATATGTGATGTATATGCCATTCCGAAATGATCTATTAATCTGCTAATAAGTCGTTTCATAGCAGTTCCATCTATCACTTTATTGTGAAAGACCAGATCGGCTCGTTCTGCCATAAGTACCTCCATATTCTGCTGAGTAGGATTCGACAATGGGCCTGAGTGAATGATTCGAAAACTTCCTTTCCTCAACTTTATTTATGCGGAAATTCAAGAATTGTGATACCAATGAAATTGGATAGACCCGAATTCCCACATTATCTAATGTAATTTCTTAGTTTAGATAGCGTATGAGTAGGCCCGAGAAAACCCCTGTATAGCTTCTTCTAATTCTCGATAAAAAGAAATATGACCAACAGTGGTTCGAATATATATACAACGAATTTCCTTTTTTACACTTCCTACTATTAAATAGTGCCCATAAATCTCATGATAAGTACCCAAAGATTCATATTGAACTTCGATGGGAACTTCTCTTGAGCCAATGACACGTTGATCTAGTCGCCACCGGAGCCACAAAGGACTATCTAAACTGATTCGTTTCTGTCGATAAGCTCCAAGTGCATCATAGGAACTACAAAAGTATGGTTCTTTCTCTTTTGTATATCTATGGTCATTATTGTCAATTGTTTTAGTTTGATAGTTTCTGTAATTAGCTGGGTTATACCTATTTGAACAAATACCTCGACGATTACCCAGCGTTAATACATAGAGTCCAATAAGCATATCTTGAGTTGGTACGGAAATGGGATCTCCAATCGCTGGAGACAAGAGATTCATATGAGAAAACATAAGTAAACGAGCTTCCGCTTGAGCTTCTAAAGATAAGGGTACATGAACAGCCATTTGATCCCCATCAAAGTCTGCATTGAAGCCTTTACAAACTAATGGGTGTAAACAAATAGCACGTCCTTCAACTAAAATGGGTTGGAAGGCTTGGATGCCTAATCTATGCAGGGTGGGTGCTCTATTCAACAATACAGGATGCCCCTGCATAATTTCTTGCAGTATTTCCCATACAATGGGTTCTTTTTCCCTAATTTTGCTTTTAGCAATCCCTATATTAGAAGCAAGATGTTGTCTTATTAAACCACGAATTACAAATGTTTGGAAAAGCTCTATTGCTATTTCGCGAGGTAATCCACATTGATGTAATGAAAGTGAAGGACCCACGACAATGACGGAACGCCCTGAATAATCAACCCGTTTACCAAGCAGAGTTTCACGAAATCTTCCCTCTTTGCCTTCAATTACATCCGAAAATGACTTGTAAACTTTATTATGACCATCCCTCATTGGTTGCCCACGAATCCCATTATCAAGAAGTGTATCCACGGCTTCTTGTACCAATTTCTCCTGGGCACATTACTAATTCCCCGGTGTAGATCTACTTGTTGCTAACAGATCGGTAAGAGTATTGTTCCGATAGATAACTCTTCGATAGAGTTCATTAATATCCGAACTCATTAGTTTACCTCCATCTATCTGAATGATTGGTCTCAACTCGGGAGGAAGAACTGGTAATAGGCACAAAACCATCCATTCTGGTTCTACATTTGTTCTAATAAAATGTTTAGCTAATTCCATGCGTCTAACCAAAAAATCCTTTCTTCTTCTAATCTTTCTATCTTCCCATTCATTTCCAGTGGACCCCTCGTCTCCCAATTCCTTCCATTCTATCAATGAATTATCTATAATAATTCGTAAATCCGAATCCGCTAATTGTTCTCTGATAGCACCTGCTCCTGTCGAGATTTCTCGGTTTCGAAATGTCTCGAAGCCTTGGGTAGTAAAAAAAAGCGGGATGCTGTATTTCCAAGATTGGATTTCATATTCGAATGAACCTCGTAATCGTAAGAAAGTAGGTTTTTTA
>JAFKAK010000451.1:10000-12500 GCA_019914995.1 Acanthochlamys bracteata
CGGTTTCCCTATGACATTAAAGAAAGATAAAAGACAAATTAAGATACAAATTTAAGAACCTTTTATTTTTATTTATTCTTTTTTGCTTGGAATCCTTTTTGGATCAAATTGAGTTTGGCGACATGGCCAAGTGGTAAGGCGGGGGACTGCAAATCCTTTATCCCCAGTTCAAATCTGGGTGTCGCCTGATCAACAAAAAAAGTTGGGATTTCTTACTAACTCATAAGATTGTTGTCCCGAAGAAACAAACAAAGTATAAGCATGCCTATACCCTTTTTTTTTAGAATCTGTAGGTGTTGTGCTATAAAAGACTGTAAATTTTTTCATAAAATGGGATCTATGAGTATGAAAAAAAAAAATGGCACCAACACCAACAACCCTCACTTCATTCCGGGCCATTTCTTTTTTTATTCAAAATCCATTTTATTTCAATTTTCAATTGAAATAAAATAAGTGGATTCATTGGATTGGTTCATCAATAGTTTGAAGTCAAAATAATATTTTGACTCTGTGCCATTAATTTCACTATGATTAATGATCAATAATGGAATAATTCTTTCATAGAGATAGGGGACATAATTCATATGGATATAGTAAGTCTCGCTTGGGCTGCTTTAATGGTAGTCTTTACATTTTCCCTTTCACTTGTAGTATGGGGGAGGAGTGGACTCTAAGTGTACTACTACTAATTGAGCAATCAATTGAGTAATCGAATTGTATCAATTGTTTAATTGATCATTTTGCGAAGCATTAAAAAAATGCCTCTGTTTTAAAATTCTATTCGAAAAATGGAGAATGGATCCCCGGATCCATATAGAAAAATTAGAATAAAGTAGGAATCCGAAGAATTGACTTGGCCTTCTATTCTATTATTTTGGATTCATCGAAATCCATAGAATGGAAATACATAGAATGGGTGTAGTCAAGAAAAGAAATAGAAATTAAGTGCTATTTAATTTAGATTAGTTTAATCTGGATTAGATGGATATCTAATGCAACATATGTACATATATATTGTAAATTGATCTATCTAAAGTCTATATCTGTATACTACAATACAACTACAACTATATATATATATAAACTGTATATATTATACAATACTAGATTTAGATAGTATGGTAGAAAGAACTATATTCTAGTTCTTTCTACCATACTATCTTAGAGACTTCTGATTCCAACCGATCAGTTCTTTTTTCATTTAAGACTTGGAGTTTGAATTCCTTTGTTTCATTTCTTCAATCATTGATAAGAAAAGAACTACTAATTGATTGAAGTTTTATTCAAATTAATCGTTTTGGCTGACTGTTTTTACGTAGATAATAAGTAAAAAAGCAGTAGGAACTAGAATGAACAGTGCAGTAGCAATAAATGCGAGAATATTGACTTCCATAATCTCTTGTTTTTTTATTCTTCACAATAACTCGGGATCTAATCCCATAGAGATAAAAATGTGACTCCTGTAAATGCAATGGGATAAATTGCATTGCATCCTGATGATACTGAATCAGATCAATATTATGAATAACAATATCTCATCTATCAAACCGATTCATTGTCGAGAATTGAATAGTATAACATATGACGATCTTTTATCCATACTAAAAAAAATAGAATTCTTTATGGGATCAGAAATCGGAATTTTTCATTGAGAATATACAAAAAAATCGTAGCTAGAAAAGCTATGGTTTAACCCGAACAGTATTTTGTCGAGGTAATTATGTTAAGTTCATTTTATGTTAAGTTCATTTTGTATCGTCCAATAAACGAATAGAATTCGTGTATGTACCCCAGGTAAAAATAGAAGCACTCTATTCCATTTCATTGATCAAGAACAATGATCAAGAACAATCGAAAAAATAAAGTCAGATCAGACAAGTATGGTATCTAGTAAAATATGGTATTCTAGTAATACCACCGATTGTACCAATCTACATATGTCTCTCTCTTTTCAATCGGTACTAATGGAATAAATAAAAAAAATTGTCTGATAATAAATGTGAAATGAAAAAGAAAAACAAAAAAAAAAAAAGAACTAAGGATCCCACACTGGGTTAGATCTTGCCCATGTCCCCCCTTTCAAGGAAAATGGGGAGATGAATTGATAAACTCATTGATCCTAGTTTGGTTCGGGACTGACGGGGCTCGAACCCGCAGCTTCCGCCTTGACAGGGCGGTGCTCTGACCAATTGAACTACAATCCCAGTGAGGTATATGGCATATTCTTTCTTATTTAGAGTTTCATAAGAAATTTCTTTCTTCGTTCTGTTGTAACAGAGACAGAAAGAATATACTGATATCATATCCACACGGATATTCAAGAGTAAGACGGGTTACTAGTAATTCGCGGTTAGTTTTTTGCCAAAAAAAAGTAATCTTTCAATGAGAAAGAAAGGTACTCTTTTTCCTTTCTTGAGACTTACGAATCAGGAATCTCTACTCTTAGAAAGAAAAGATCAGAACGGATAAAAATTTTATGGATAGAGAAAAAAAAAAAGAA
>JAFKAK010000451.1:17500-21379 GCA_019914995.1 Acanthochlamys bracteata
TGCATTTTTAATTTTTACTAAGCGAGGATCAGATCAAATGTATCGTTCATTTGTTGGTAGCTTGGAGGATTACAAACATGACCATTGCTTTCCAATTAGCTGTTTTTGCATTAATTGCGACTTCACTAATCTTACTGATTAGTGTACCCGTTATTTATTTGCTTCTTCTGATGGTTGGTCAAGTACAAAAAAATGTTGTATTTTCCGGTACATCATTATGGATTGGATTAGTCTTTCTGGTAGCTATCCTTAATTCTCTCATTTCTTGAACTTTTTAGTATTTCCCCGATCTTAAAACGCTACTCTTTCTAAATCTAAAAGATTCGGATTGTAAGATACATTAAGATTCAACTCAATCCAAGTAAAAATCTATTTAATTGGTATTATATTAATTGAATAAGATAATAAGATATCTTAATTGGAATATTACTATACTATAAAAACTATAAAAACTATAAAACTAGTTATACTATAACTATAATATAACTATAAACTATATTATAACTATAATATAAACTATATAATATAATATTATATTATAAATAGTATATATATAGTATATATAGTAAGTATATAGTATAGTATATATAGTATAGTATATATAGTAAGTATAGTATATATATAGTAAGTATAAGTATATATATAGTAAGTATATATAGTATATATATAGTATAATAGTATCTGGCCCCGCGCAAATATGATCCAGACGCATATATGATATATCATATATGTCATATATGTGTGGACATATGTGTACGTTCGTATCAGGAACGAAGAAAATGCGGATATAGTCGAATGGTAAAATTTCTCTTTGCCAAGGAGAAGACGCGGGTTCGATTCCCGCTATCCGCCTATAGTGAATAAATGTACTATGATAAAAAAGCGAAAAAATTCGATAGAGTTAACTGACTACGATAGTCTCATAGTTGGTACTTCTATCTAACCCTTTCGTTGCCCCTCATTCAAAAACGAAAATGGTCTGGTCATTAGTTACTCAGAATAGAATCACAACAAAAAGTGTTGCGGAGACAGGATTTGAACCCGTGACCTCAAGGTTATGAGCCTTGCGAGCTACCAAACTGCTCTACTCCGCGCTAAAGAACTGGGAACTTGTGGATAAAGAAAGATTGGATATGTCCCCTTTACCATATCTATAGAAATAGAATATTCTATTTCTATAGAATGGTAAAGAGGGCCCCCCATGATTATAGATCATGGGGATCTATACAAATAGAAAACGAGATTTTTATCCTTACCAACTTGATCTTGTTGCACCCGGTAACAAACATGCATGAACCATTTCACGAAGTATGTGTCCGGATAACCCAAAGTCTCGATAGTTAGCTCTAGGTCTTCCAGTCAAAAAGCAACGTCGATGAAGACGTATGGGTGCACTATTACGCGGTGGGGATTGCAATTTTCCATGAATTTCCCATTTTTTCACTCAAAGATGAAACCTTGCTTATTTTTTTTTTTGAGGATCGACGAATCAAATGATATTTATGTTCCAATTTCTCCCTTTTTCTCCCTCTGAATCAAACTTTTTCTTGCCATAATGTTCAGTTCCTATTTTTATCAATGCTACAGTTCGGATCCTAGATGTAAAAATATAAGTAAGTAGATCCCCTTTCATCAAAAAAAAAAGTGAGATCGTTGCTGATACAGTAATAAGCTGATACAGTACAAAAAAAAAATAATAAATAACTAAATTAACCAAATTTTCCTGATGTAGAGGCAATCAAGAAAGCTGCATAAGTGAATATATAACCTACAGAAAAGTGGGCTAATCCAACCAATCTTGCTTGTACAATGGAAAGAGCCACTGGTTTATCTTTCCATCGAATCAAATTAGCCAAAGGTGTGCGTTCATGAGCCCATGCTAAAGTTTCAATCAATTCTTGCCAATATCCACGCCAGGAAATTAAGAACATAAATCCAGTAGCCCAAACAAGATGACCAAATAAGAACATCCACGCCCATACCGATAAACTATTCATACCAAAGGGTTATATCCGTTGATAAGTTGTGAAGAGTTTAACCATAGATAATCTCTTAACCATCCCATCAAATAAGTAGAGGATTCATTAAATTGTGAAACGTTACCCTGCCATAATGTAATGTGTTTCCAATGCCATAAAAAAAAGTAACCCACCCAATGGTATTTAACATCCAGAAAACTGCCAAATAAAATGCGTCCCAAGCAGAAATATCACAGGTACCGCCGCGACCCGGACCGTCGCAAGGAAAACTATAACCGAAATCCTTTTTGTCTGGCATTAACTTGGAACCACGCGCATCTAAAGCACCCTTTACTAAAATCAATGTAGTTGTATGCAAACCTAGAGCAATAGCATGATGAACCAAGAAATCTCCTGGACCTATTGTTAAGAAGAGTGAATTACTATTCTCATTAATAGCATTCAACCAGCCAGGTAACCATATGCTTCGACCTGCATTGAATGCAGGACTATTCGTTGAAGATAGAAGTACATCGAATCCATATGAAGTCTTACCATGAGCGGATTGTATCCATTGGGCAAATATGGGTTCGATCAAGATTTGTTTTTCCGGAGTACCAAAGGCGAGCATGACATCGTTATGAACATAAAGGCCTAGGGTATGGAACCCCAAAAACAGGCTGGCCCAACTTAAATGAGATATGATAGCTTCCTTATGGTCTAACATTCTTGCCAATACATTATCCTCATTCTGTTCCGGATTATAATCTCTAATGAAGAATATAGCTCCATGAGCAAAGGCTCCTGTCATGATGAACCCTGCGATGTATTGGTGATGAGTATATAAGGCAGCTTGAGTAGTAAAATCTTGTGCTATGAATGCATAAGCAGGTAAAAAGTACATGTGTTGAGCTACTAAGAAGTAATAACCCCAAAGAGGCTAGAGCAAGACCTAATTGAAAATGAAGCGAATTATTGATTGTGTCATAAAGACCTTTATGACCACGTCCCCAATCGACCCCGGGGGGAATATGTGCTTCTAAAAGATCTTTGATACTGTGCCCAATCCCGAAGTTAGTTCTATACATATGACCAGCAACTAGAAAAATAAATGCAATAGCTAAATGATGATGAGCAATATCGGTTAGCCATAAACTTTGCGTTTGTGGATGGAATCCCCCAAGAAGGGTTAAAATGGCAGTTCCCGCTCCTTGGGAGGTACTAAATAAATGACTGCTGGAATCCGGGTTTTGGGCATAAAGATTCCACTGACCTGTAAGAAGTGGTCCCAACCCCTGGGGATGCGGCAATACATCTAAGAAATTATTCCATCTGACGTACTCCCCCCTGGATGCGGGAATAGCCACATGAACTAAATGTCCTGTCCAAGCCAAGGAACTTACTCCGAAAAGTCCTGACAAATGATGATTGAGACGAGATTCGGCGTTTTTGAACCACGAAACACTTGGTTTCCATTTAGGTTGTAGGTGTAACCAACCCGCTATTAAGGATATAGCAGAAAGAAATAATAGAAAAAGAGCTCCAGTATAAAGATCTTCATTGGTGCGTAATCCGATTGTATACCACCACTGATAAACACCGGAATAAGCGATATTCACTGGACCGATAGCACCTCCTCGAGTAAAGGCTTCTACGGCTGGTTGACCAAAATGAGGATCCCAAATTGCATGAGCAATAGGTCTTACGTGTAAAGGGTCCTGTATCCAGGACTCAAAGTTCCCCTGCCAAGCTACATGAAACAGATTTCCGGACGTCCACAGAAAGATTATTGCTAATTGACCAAAGTGAGAAGCAAAAATGTTCTGATAAAGACGTTCCTCAGTGATATCATCATGACTCTCAAAGTCATGTGCGGTAGCAATACCAAACCAAATACGACGAGTAGTGGGGTCCTGAGCTA
>JAFKAK010000451.1:21501-24001 GCA_019914995.1 Acanthochlamys bracteata
GTAATGGGTCACTCCTACAGCACGTCCTTGTACAATGCTCAAGGCTCTAGGCTGAGTAGCAGGAGCAACTTTTAATTTGTTATGAGCCCAAACAATGGATTCAATGAGTTCTTGCCAATAACCACGGCCGCTGAATAGAAACATTAAACTGAAAGCCCATACAAAATGAGCACCTAAGAAAAAAAAAGAGACCATATGCAGATAATGAAGAACCATAAGACTGAATTACCTGAGATGCCTGTGCCCATAAGAAATCCCGGAGCCACCCATTAATGGTAATAGAACTTTGTGCAAAGTTTCCTCCTGTGATATGAGTTACCACCCCTTGATCACTTATAGTACCCCAAACATCCGACTGCATTTTCCAACTGAAATGGAAAATGACTACCGAAATAGCATTGTACATCCAGAATAGCCCTAAGAAGACATGATCCCAGGCAGATACTTGACATGTCCCCCCTCTTCCAGGTCCATCACAAGGGAAACGAAAACCAAGATTTGCTTTATCAGGTATCAAACGGGAACTTCTAGCAAATAGAACGCCTTTCAGCAGTATCAATGCAGTCACATGGATGGTAAATGCATGAATGTGATGGACCAAAAAATCTGCAGTTCCTAATGGAATAGGTAACAAAGCTACTTTGCCGCCTACTGCTACTAACTCACCACCTCCCCAAGTTAAGCTGGTACTTGTTGTTGCACCAGGAGCTGTTAAGCCAGGTGCTAAAGCATGGGTATTTTGTATCCATTGAGCAAAGATGGGTTGTAATTGTATAGCAGTATCTGAAAACATATCTTGGGGACGCCCTAAAGCACTCATGGTATCATTATGAATATACAAGCCAAAACTGTGAAAACCTAGAAATATACATGCCCAGTTAAGATGGGATATGATTGCATCACGGTGCCTAAGGACACGATCTAATAGATCGTTGTATCGAGTAGTTGGATCATAGTCTCTTACCATAAAAATGGCCGCATGTGCAGCAGCACCAACTATGAGAAATCCGCCAATCCACATGTGATGTGTGAACAACGAAAGTTGTGTACCATAGTCAATAGCTAGGTATGGATAGGGGGGCATAGAATACATATGATGAGCTACAACAATGGTTAAAGAGCCTAACATAGCTAGGTTAAGAGATAATTGAGCGTGCCATGATGTTGTTAGGATTTCATAAAGGCCTTTATGACCCTGCCCTGTAAATGGGCCTTTATGAGCCTCTAAAATGTCTTTAAGGCCATGACCAATGCCCCAATTGGTCCTATACATATGACCGGCAATCAGAAAAAAGAATAGCAATAGCTAAATGGTGGTGCGCAGTATCGCTCAACCACAGACCCCCAGTTATTGGGTCTAATCCTCCACGAAAAGTAAGAAATTCCGCATATTTTGACCAATTCAAGGTGAAAAAGGGAGTTGCTCCCTCGGCAAAACTAGGATAAAGTTGAGCCATAAGATCCCGATTCAAGATAAATTCATGAGGAAGTGGTATCTCTTTAGGGTCAACTCCAGCGTCTAGAAATTGGTTAATCGGCAAAGATACATGGATTTGGTGTCCCGCCCAAGAAAGAGACCCCAGTCCTAATAACCCCGCTAAGTGGTGATTCAACATAGATTCTACATCTTGGAACCAAGCCAATTTTGGGGCGGCTTTGTGATAATGGAACCAACCGGCAAAAAGCATTAACGCTGCAAAGATCAATGCACCAATTGCGGTACAATAGAGTTGTAATTCACTAGTTATTCCGGATGCTCGCCAAATCTGAAAAAAAAAAACCGGAGGTTATTTGTATTCCTCGGAAACCCCCGCCCACATCACCATTCAATATTTCTTGACCTACTATTGGCCAAACCACCTGTGCACTAGGTTTAATGTGAGTAGGATCACTTAGCCATGCTTCATAATTGGAAAAACGGGCACCGTGGAAGTACATGCCGCTCAGCCAAAGAAAGATAATGGAGAGTTGGCCGAAATGAGCACTAAATACTTTTCGAGAGATCTCCTCCAAATCGCTGGTATGACTATCGAAATCGTGAGCATCAGCATGTAGGTTCCAGATCCAAGTGGTAGTATCGGGGCCCTTAGCTATTGTTCTTGAGAAATGACCGGGTCTGGCCCATTCCTCGAAAGACGTTTTTATGGGATCCCTATCTACAATAATTTTCACTTCTGGTTCCGGCGAACGAATAATCATTAAGTCCTCCTCTTTCCGGACAACACATACAAAGAGACTTGCCAACAGTCAGTCAAGTTTTTAGTGAACCTATGAAGGATGGATATTTTTTTTTCTGATTAGTTCTTTTCTTTCCTATCTCCCACCCATCTATTTTTTTTTTTTAGTTATTCACTAGAGCAATTATGATATCGAAGTAGATCCGGGGCAAGTGTTCGGATCTATTATGACATAACGATTAGGTGCCCAACGGACCTCTTTTAAACTCCTTTTTCCTTCCGGTGTGACGAAAGAACTATTTTTTTTGTGCAATCTATTCTAT
>JAFKAK010000451.1:29001-43682 GCA_019914995.1 Acanthochlamys bracteata
AACCTAAGAAATAAGATAGAAAAAAGGATAAAAATAAAGATACAATTGAATTCGAATGATATATTCCTCTGGCTTGATTCGGAAAAGTAGGAGATTGTAAAAAAAAAAAAAAAGAATGAATATCGACCGTTCCAGTATTCCAAATCACCTTGTAAAAAATAAAAGTGAGAGAGACATATATGTGGGATATATCTATCCATATTGAATTGGGGATAGATCAATGATAGAATCATTTCTGATTGAAACAAATACGGTTCATCTAATAAAGATGAAATGATGGAGGATGGCGAAAAAAAAATATTAGCATACTCTTTTCGATATGGGAATAATTATCTAATGAATTCAATGGGTCCAAGATATATGAAATAAGTGGATGGAATTATAACTAGATCCTGACTCAAAGGGGATATGGCGAAATTGGTAGACGCTACGGACTTAATTGGATTGAGCCTTGGTATGGAAACCTGCTAAGTGATAACTTCCAAATTCAGAGAAACCCTGGAATTAAAAATGGGCAATCCTGAGCCAAATCTTTATTTTGAGAAAACAAGGGTTTAGAAAACTGGAATCAAAAAAAAGGATAGGTGCAGAGACTCAATGGAAGCTGTTCTAACGAATGGAGTTGATTGCGTTACGTTGGTAGCCGAAATCCCTTTCCATAAAGGATGGCTGGCTGTATTGACCTAATTTAATACGTACGTATACAAACTTACATATCAAAGATTAATCACAACCAAATCCAATTCCGAGTTATTGTGAATCGATTTCCATCGAAATCAAAGTTGAAGGAAAAATGGAATAGTCATTGATCAAATCATTTATTCCATAGTCTGAGAGATCTTTTGAAAACTGATTAATCGGTCGAGAATAAAGAGAGAGTCCCGTTCTACATGTCAATACCGACAACAATGAAATTTCTAGTAAGAGGAAAATCCGTCGACTTTAGAAATCGTGAGGGTTCAAGTCCCTCTATCCCCAATAAAAGACCGTCTTATCTCCTAACTATTTAATTTTAATTTCTCGTCTTTTTTTTTTTTCATCAGCGCTTTACTTCAATTCAAACTTTACTATACTTTCTCATTTACTCTCCTCTTTCATTCAAAAATAGACCCGAATCATTATCCTTACACTTACAAATAAAGCAAATAAAGTCTTCTTTTTGAAGACTTAAGAAATTTGGGGACTAAGTAAGATTTTTTTTTTTGAATTTAATCCTTGTTTAGTCCCTTTAATTGACATAGAATAATACAAGTACTTCACTAGGATGATGCACGGGAAATAGTCGGGATAGCTCAGTTGGTAGAGCAGAGGACTGAAAATCCTCGTGTCACCAGTTCAAATCTGGTTCCTGACATGTAAATAATATATTGGATAAATATTCATTTCATATATATCCATATATATAGACCATTTAGAGATGGGTAAAAAAAATATGGGTATGGTAAAGAAGAAAATGAGATTATGTTCCCTTTTATTTCCTTAAAATTAAGATTAAAAAAGTTTAGAGGAGTTGAAGAATAAGAATAGATTCAGATACAATACAAATAAAAGACGATCCCCTTTCATTTCTGAATTTCGTTTTTTTCTTTCATATTTTTTCTATTTCTTCACTCCTGCTTACTTTACTTTCGAGGTCCATCTAAATGATGCGCGTGGTACAAAGTCATAGTCATGGTGCAAAACTCTTTCTTTTCTTTTGGTTGTTTTTGCTCATATTGAAGAGATATGATATATTTCCAATTGGGGAATAGCAATGAAGCCTTTTTATTTTAGCCCCTCCATAATACGAATTAGAGTCCAGAGAAACTGGACTCTAGAACATAAGGATATTCCCTGACTTGAATGAAATCTGGAATCGTGTTGTATATGTATAAATGAACATTAGTTTCTTATTATTCAATGAGCATCTTGTATTTCATAGAAATTTGGGGTAATATAGTCCTTACGTAAGGGCCAGCCTATCCAACTTTCCGGCATCAAGATACGTTTAAGGCGTGGATGATTATCATAATAGATTCCCAACATATCATAAGATTCCCGTTCTTGAAAATCAGCACTTCTCCAAATCCAGAAAACAGAAGGAATTCTAGGATTATTCCTTGGGGCAAATACTTTTATGCATACCTCCTCTGGTTTATCTATACCATACTCTATTCTCGTAAGATGATAGACACTAGCTAAAAATCCACCCGGTGCTACATCATAGGCACACTGGGAGCGTAAATAATTGTAACCATATACATATAAAATAACAGCAATGGAATCCCAATCCTCGCTTTTTATTTGTAAAGTCTCTATTCCTTGGTAATCAAAACCCAAAGATCTATGAACTAGCTCATGCTTGACTAGCCAATCAGATAAACGGCCCTGCATCTTCTTGATCTCTCCCACATTTTGATTTCTATGTGTATTTCACATTTACAATGAAATTTTTAAAGATTGACCCACTCTTTCTTATTCTGCGCAAAAGAAGCGAACCCTGTCTAATTCACTAATTCGTGGGAAGATACTGAATTTTTGGATCTGAAAAGGGTTTCAGAAGGTATTTCTGAAGTGGATAGTGATTGATAGAGCAATCCTTGATCGTAAGTTCCAGTATGAGTACTGCGCCGAACATCAAACTTGTGATTGATAGTAAAACATCGATTTTCCGGTTGAGACACAGTTCTATCTTCAAAAATTTCTCGAGATATCTTCTTACGAAGTTTCGTTATAGCATCTATAACTGCCTCTGGTTTAGGTGGGCAGCCCGGCAAATAGACATCCACAGGAATTAGCTTATCGACTCCCCGAACAGTACTATAAGAATCAGTACTGAACATCCCTCCTGTAATAGTACAGGCTCCCATAGCAATGACATATTTTGGTTCAGGCATTTGCTCATATAATCTCACTAAAGAAGGAGCCATTTTCATTGTTACTGTGCCGGCTGTTAAAATTAGGTCTGCTTGCCTAGGACTCGACCTTGGTACCAATCCATAACGATCAAAGTCGAATCGTGAGCCTATTAATGAAGCAAATTCAATGAAACAACAACTGGTACCATATAGAAGTGGCCATAAACTGGAGAGTCTTGACCAATTCGAAAGATCATTCGAGGTAGTTGAAATAACTGAATTGGGGTTCGTTTGGTTTTGGTCAAGTAACGGAAATTCAATCAAATTCATAGCTGTCTCAATGTAATCTTTTCCTTCCTTTTTATTTTGATTGTCTGAATATTTAACTAAGACCATTCCAACGCTCCTTTTCGCCATGCATAAACTGAACCAACAATTGGGATAAGCACGAAAATTAAAGCTTCTATAAATACAGATACACCCAATATGTCGAAACTCATTGCCCATGGATAAAGAAAGACTGTTTCAACATCAAAAACAACAAAAACTAGAGCAAACATGTAATAGCGAATTCGAAATTGTACCCAAGCATCTCCTAAGGGTTCTATACCCGATTCATAACTAGAGAATTTCTCTGGTCCTTTACTAATCGGGGCTAAAACTCCTGAAATGACAAATGTCAAGATAGGAATAGCACTTGATATTATTAGAAATGCCCAGAAAATATCATATTCGTGAAGCAGAAACATAAATGTACTCCTATGAATGTGGAATAGGCTGAATTATTCGATAATATATAATATATAAATCTATTTAGTATAGTATGGTATAGTATGTTAATTTACTAGTATGTTATCCTTATATTTTAAATATATTATATATTTTTTTTTTTATACTTATTAATTTAATGAATTTTATTCATTATTTTTTCATTATACTGAAATAGAATGAATAAAAATAATATTTCATGAAATGAAATAAAATTTTTTTTTTTTTCATTCGGGTAGAGGATTAGTGCTTCTATTGACTTCTAGTGATTCGATATGAATACATAAACAAAATCTAATGCATCCAAGAATGAAAAATAGCAAGAGTGGAGTGGTATAATCGACGTCGACGAAATTGTAAATAATCTACAGAAAATAGTTCTAATAGATAGAAAGAATCATAGATTATTGAAGGATTCAATAGAAAAAATTCCCCAATTAAGTCAATTCGTAGAATATAGAAGAGGGTACATTGATACATTGATCCATTTGACTTAGAATTCCATTTGGTTGGTGCAGGTTGGGGTTTTAAAAAAGAATCATGTCATGATTTTCACTTACTAAATTGAATTGACTGTATTGGATATATCAAAGCAAAAAGCATATCTTGATCATGAAACAAGAAAATAGGAAAAAAAAATTCATAATGAAGAAGAATGAGTATTTTATTCGAGATTTGAGAAATACCGATTGAACCCATTGGAATGACTTATTCTTTTTATTTTACTGTCTTTATGGATCTACAGAAGCACTTGGTAATGCTTTTTCTATTTCTATAAACCAACCAGCCAGTCCATAATATAAACAAGTACTTATGAGGAAATGATATACTAATAAAAACTAAACGAAAATACCAATATCTATACAAAAATAGAATGTATTAGGGCTATACGGACTCGAACCGTAGACCTTCTCGGTAAAACAGATCAAACTAATTATTATCGAAATGATTCGAACTGTTTCAAAGACCCAACATGCATTTTGTTGCATTGGGCTCTTTCATCAACTGATGTAAAGATCAGTTAGTCCACCATATTTTTTCTTCACAGGAAGATAAGAAGATAATGAAATGGCTCCGTGTGCTCTGATTCATTATTTGTATTTTGATCTAGGAGCAATACCAAAGTGTGTTTCAAAGAAGGGTTACCTTGACTTAGGTCTGCTGCCCGGCCTAACTTCTATTAAGTTAAATAGAGTCTCTTTCGCTCCGCTGCAAAAGTCAACAAATATGAGACTTCATACACCTTAAAGTTCATAGGACGAAAAGAGGTTATTTTGAAGCCTTTATACTCATTAAGCCTAGCATTGAATGGATTGGGTATTTACCTTATCAATTATCAAATCAAAGGCGGGTTCTATTTGGCACCTGAATTTGCACCTAAATTGGACCAAACCAAATATTTGTCAGGCTATTGTTCCCTTGTTCCCTCGAATCTATGGAGTAAGACATCGATTCCTGATCTCAATAAGATCGATTATGTTTATTGCATAATAGGCTCCCTGAAAAAAAAACATTGGCGCATGTGTAAACGAGGTGCTCTACCAACTGAGCTATAGCCCTTGTTATAAACATCTTAACATATAGATAATTTCTTGTCAAGATGGAGATTAGCATGATAGCTCTCTAATTCGTTTACTTTACTCTTAAAGTAGTATTGCTTAGAAATAAGATTCCATCTATAATCCCCCCCAGTGATGGGTTCTTTTGTGGTTATAAATGACCTACTTAACTCAGTGGTTAGAGTATTGCTTTCATACGGCGGGAGTCATTGGTTCAAATCCAATAGTAGGTAGAACTTATTAGATACCGGGATCAATGGCATCTAATAAGTTTTTCTACCCATCCCTCTTTTTTTTGTATCAGATTCGACCTGATTGTGTTCAATTGAAGAAATCCAAATTTGAAGAACTTCTAAAGAACGAACCTCTTTTGATTATTTTGATGTATTGCCTAGTCGGAAATAAGATTGATAGCCTCCACTCGTGTCCTAGCTCGTCTGAGAGCTAGATTCGCCTCAATTGCTTGTCTCTTTCCCTCCGCTCTACTCAAGTTAGCTTCAGCTATTTCAAGAGCTTGTTGAGCCTCTTGCGGATCAATGTCAGTACCCAGCTCCGCATCATTTCCTAAAATAGTGATCTCATTATTACCTATTCTAGCAAAACCGCCCATCAGAGCCACCGTTAACCATTGGTCGTTGAGGCGTATTCTCAAAAGACCTATATCTACAGCTGTAGCAATAGGGGCGTGGTTTGGTAATATGCCAATTTGACCACTATTAGTAGATAAAATTATTTCTTTCACTTCTGAATCGAAAATTATTCGATTAGGAGTTAGTACACAAAGATTTAAAGTCATTTCTTCAAATTGCTCTCCCCTTCTAAGTTCATAGCTTTCGCGGTAGCTTCATCGATGTTACCCACCAAATAAAAGGCCTGCTCGGGAAGACTGTCTAATTCTCCGGAAAGAATCAGTTGAAACCCTCTAATGGTTTCCGCGAGACCAACATATTTACCTGGAGAACCAGTAAATACTTCCGCCACAAAGAAGGGTTGTGATAAGAAACGCTCAATTTTTCGCGCTCTTGCTACAGTTAAACGATCCTCCTCGGATAATTCGTCCAACCCCAGGATAGCTATAATGTCCTGAAGTTCCTTGTAACGTTGTAAAGTTTGCTTAACTCTTTGCGCAGTTTCATAATGTTCCTCGCCAACGATCCGAGGTTGCAACATAGTTGAGGTTGAATCTAAAGGATCCACTGCTGGATAAATACCTTTGGCAGCTAATCCTCTTGATAGTACGGTAGTAGCATCTAAATGTGCAAATGTCGTGGCAGGAGCAGGGTCAGTCAAATCGTCCGCAGGTACATAAACTGCTTGGATCGAAGTTATAGATCCTTCTTTGGTAGAAGTAATTCTTTCTTGCAAGGAACCCATTTCTGTACTAAGCGTAGGTTGATAACCTACTGCGGAAGGCATTCTCCCTAATAAGGCAGATACTTCTGATCCTGCTTGTACGAAACGAAAGATATTGTCGATGAATAGAAGCACGTCTTGTTCATTAACATCCCGGAAATATTCCGCCATGGTTAGGGCAGTCAAACCAACTCTCATACGAGCTCCCGGTGGTTCATTCATTTGACCATAGACTAGAGCTACTTTTGATTCTGCAATATTTTTTTCATTAATTACTCCGGATTCTTTCATTTCCATGTAGAGATCATTTCCTTCACGAGTACGTTCACCTACTCCGCCAAATACGGATACGCCTCCATGAGCTTTGGCAATGTTGTTAATTAATTCCATGATGAGTACTGTTTTACCAACTCCAGCTCCCCCGAAAAGTCCGATTTTTCCTCCACGGCGATAAGGAGCTAAAAGATCCACCACTTTAATTCCTGTTTCAAAGATAGATAATTTAGTATCTAACTGTATAAAGGCAGGCGCAGATCTATGAATAGGGGATGTTGTGCGAGTATCTACAGGGCCTAAATTATCAACGGGTTCTCCAAGAACGTTGAAAATTCGTCCAAGAGTAGCTCCGCCGACCGGAACACTTAGAGGAGCTCCAGTGTCAATCACTTCCATTCCTCTCATCAGACCATCTGTAGCACTCATAGCTACAGTTCTAACTCGATTATTTCCTAATAATTGCTGTACCTCACAAGTCACATTAATTTGCTGACCGGCAGTATCTCGACCCTTAACTACCAAAGCGTTATAAATATTAGGCATTTTTCCCGGTGGAAAAACGACATCTAGTACTGGGCCAATAATTTGAGCGATACGCCCTAGGTTTTTTTCTTCAAGTGTGGAAACCGCAGGACCAGAAGTAGTAGGATTGCTTCTCATAATAATAATAAAGTGAAATATGTCAAAATTTTTTTGGACTAGTACCGAATCTAAAATAAATGTCCGATAGCAAGTTGATCGGTTAATTCAATAAGAAATAAATAATAAGAAAGAAAATGGGAGTTAGCACTCGATTTAGCCGGTACCACCCAGGAAAATCCAATTCAATCCTTTATTCATTCAATGAGTAAATTTTCAATTTCAACCAATACTTTTTCAAAATATCAAGTAGATGGATAAGAATTGTCAGTAAGTTAAGTGTGTTTCATTTCTTTTTCATTATAGAAAATACCATCAATATTATCTATGGAGTTCGAACCCGAATTCCATTTATGATTCATTATTTCGATCTTATTTGGCCATCGGCCTTTATTTTTTTCATATTTCCGCCTATTTTTATTTTATGCTTTTTTTTTATTTCTTTTTTTTTTTTGAATTTAATGGATGAATTATGCCTATTTTCAAATCTAGGATTTACATATATAACATATATCACTGTCAAGAGTGAATCTTTCTTAGTATTTTTAGATAGTTAGATTAAAAAAAAGAAGCGGATCAATTCAATTATAAACTCACAAAACAAGGATTGGGTTGCGCCATACATATCAAAGAGTATACAATAATGATGTATTTGGTGAATCAAATACATGGTAGGAACCTTTTTACCATTTTAATTAGTTGATAATATCAGTTGAATTTTTTTTTTTTGAAATTTTTTCATTCACGCCTAATCCATATCGAGTAGACCTTGTCGTTGTGAGAATTCTTAATTCATGAGTTGTAGGGAGGGACTTATGTCACCACAAACAGAGACTAAAGCAAGCGTTGGATTCCAAGCTGGTGTTAAAGATTACAAATTGACTTATTATACGCCTGACTACAAAACCAAGGATACTGATATCTTGGCAGCATTCCGAGTAACTCCTCAACCTGGAGTTCCACCTGAAGAAGCAGGGGCTGCGGTAGCTGCCGAATCTTCTACTGGTACATGGACAACTGTGTGGACTGATGGACTTACCAGTCTTGATCGTTACAAAGGCCGATGCTACCACATCGAGACCGTTGTTGGGGAGGAGAATCAAATATATTGCTTATGTAGCTTATCCTTTAGACCCTTTTTGAAGAAGGTTCTGTTACTAATATGTTTACTTCCATTGTAGGTAATGTATTTGGTTTCAAAGCCCTACGAGCTCTACGTCTGGAGGATCTGCGAATTCCTGTTTCTTATATCAAGACTTTCCAAGGCCCACCTCATGGTATCCAAGTTGAAAGAGATAAATTGAACAAGTATGGTCGTCCTCTATTGGGATGTACTATTAAACCAAAATTGGGATTATCTGCAAAAAGAACTACGGTAGGGCGGTTTATGAATGTCTACGTGGTGGACTTGATTTTACCAAGGATGATGAAAATGTGAACTCACAACCATTTATGCGTTGGAGAGACCGTTTCTTATTTTGTGCCGAAGCAATTTTTAAAGCACAGGCCGAAACAGGTGAAATCAAGGGACATTACTTAAATGCTACTGCGGGTACATGTGAAGAAATGATCAAAAGGGCTGTATTTGCTAGAGAATTGGGAGCTCCTATCATATAATGCATGACTACCTAACTGGGGATTCACTGCAAATACTAGCTTGGCTCATTATTGCCGTGACAACGGACTACTTCTTCACATCCACCGCGCAATGCATGCAGTTCTTGATAGACAGAAAAATCATGGTATGCATTTCCGTGTACTAGCTAAAGCATTACGTATGTCTGGTGGAGACCATATTCACGCTGGTACCGTAGTAGGTAAACTAGAAGGGAACGTGAGATGACTTTAGGTTTTGTTGATTTACTACGTGATGATTTTATTGAAAAAGACCGAAGTCGTGGTATTTTCTTCACTCAAGATTGGGTCTCTATGCCAGGTGTTCTGCCTGTGGCTTCAGGGGGTATTCATGTTTGGCATATGCCTGCCCTAACCGAAATCTTTGGGGATGATTCCGTACTACAGTTCGGTGGAGGAACTTTAGGACACCCTTGGGGAAATGCACCCGGTGCAGTAGCTAATCGAGTAGCTTTAGAAGCGTGTGTACAAGCTCGGAATGAGGGACGTGATCTTGCTCGTGAGGGTAATGTAATTATCCGTGAAGCTAGCAAATGGAGTCCTGAACTAGCCGCTGCTTGTGAAGTATGGAAAGAAATCAAATTTGAGTTCGAACCAGTAGATAAGATAGATAAAAATAAATAATAAGCACTTCGTAATTCAGTAATTCCTCTTTGTTCTCCTAATTGCAATTAAACTCGGCTCAATCCTTTTTTTAGTAAAAGGTTGGGCCGAAAAAAATGAAAAAAAAAGAATAGAATAAGGAATAAGTATCCTATACTGTGTATTTGCATACATTTTTCATATGTGCATACCTTATCTTATATATTCCTATATACAATACAAATACAAGATTAACAAGATTAAAATACAAGAGAAGATCGAAAACTAAATAACTAAATACTTCGATTGTTTATTGTTGGATCCATAATTAATCCTATGGATCCTTGGGATTAGTAGATCCTAGTATCAGACCATAGATCAAGCCAAGGAAAGGGCTTTTCTACCTATCCTGTATATTGTCTTTTTCCTTCCATGTTGCAATAGAAACTTACTTATTATTTGATTCTACGATACGAGCGAGAATTAATTCAATTCCTCATTTATAGGAAGAAGGAAATATTTCTCTTTTCAATGAGAATTTGCACATGATATGAGAAAAACTTTTCTTTATATTTCTAATTGAGGAGAAGATTCTATCATAATATATTGAATACCACGAATTCAAAAAAAAATCCATTTCTTTCAATACTCACTCATTGTTAGTTAACAATGCTAATGACTGGATCCATAGCATAGGATTAATTCTGATAGATAAAAAAAAAATTATGAATCGAATGACTATTCATTTATTGTATTTTCATCAAATATGGGGCGGGAAGACTCTATGGAAAAATGGTGGTTCAATTCGATGTTGTCTAAGGAAAAGTTAGAAAATAAATGTGGGCTAAGTAAATCAATGGATAGTCTTGATGCTATGGGACATACCAATGGAATGAAGAACCCCCCATATATAAATGATACAGGGAAAAACATTCCTAATTGGACCAGTAGTGCCAATTATAGTTTCAGTAATGTTGATTATTTATTTACTATCAGGGAGATTTGGAATTTTATCTCTGATGATACTTTTTTGGTTAGGGATAGTAACGGTGACAGTTATTCTGTATATTTTGATATTGAAAATCAGATTTTTGAGATTGACAATGATAGTTCTTTTCCACGTGAACCAGCTTTTTTTTTTCTAGTTATTTGAATAGTAGGTCTAAGAGTAAGAATCATTACTATTCTCATTACATGTATGATACCCAATCTAGTTGGATTAATCACATTAATAATTGCATTGATAGTTATCTTCATTTTGAAATCAGTAGTAATAGTTATATTACCAGTGGTATCGGCAATTACAGTGACAGTTACATTTATAGTTTCATTTGTACTGATGAAAAAAGTGTAAGTGGTAGTGAAAATGAGGGTTCTAGTATAAGAACTAGTAGGAATGGGAGCGATTTCAATATAAGAGGAAGATCTAATGATTTGGATATAAATAAAAAATATATAAATTTATGGGTTCAATGCGAAAATTGTTTTACATTAAACTATAAAGAATTTGTTAGGTCACAAATGAATATTTGTGAACAGTGTGGATATCATTTGAAAATGAGTAGTTCAGATAGAATCGAACTTTTGATTGATCCGGGCACTTGGGATCCCATGGATGAAGATATGGTCTCCACGGACCCCATTGAATTTCATTCAGAGGAGGAACCTTATAGAGATCGTATCGATTCTTATCAAAGAAAAACGGGTTTAACGGAAGCCGTTCAAACAGGCATAGGTCAACTAAACGGTATTCCCGTAGCAATTGGGGTTATGGATTTTCAGTTTATGGGAGGTAGTATGGGATCAGTAGTAGGCGAGAAAATAACCCGTTTGATCGAGTATGCTACTAATCGATCTCTACCTGTTGTTATTGTGTGTGCTTCTGGAGGAGCACGCATGCAAGAAGGAAGTTTGAGCTTGATGCAAATGGCTAAAATATCTTCTGCTTCATATAATTATCAATCAAATAAAAAATTATTCTATGTATCAATTCTTACATCTCCTACCGGTGGAGTGACAGCCAGTTTTGGTATGTTGGGGGATGTCATTATTGCTGAACCTTATGCCTACATTGCATTTGCAGGTAAAAGAGTAATTGAGCAAACATTGAAGAAGACAGTACCCGATGGTTCACAAGCAGCTGAGCATTTATTCCATAAGGGCTTATTCGATCCAATCGTACCACGTAATCTTTTAAAAGGTGTTCTGAGTGAGTTATTTCAACTCCACGGTTTCCTTCCCGTGAATAAAAAAATGCAAATCAAATAAAGTATAACACTGGATTCAGTTATTTGTAATAAACAAGTATTTAGTTTAATAAAAAAAACTAAGAAGAATGCTGCTTTCTTTGATGACATAAGTTCTACTCGTAGTAGGAATCAAAAGTTTCGGAGAATTTTTTTTTTCTTACAAAAAATTAGGTAAAAGAAAAAAGAATTCTCGGGCCTTCTTAGGTATTAATATAGACAATGAAAATAATGAAAAATATATTAGATAGATATCTATAAAAGAAATAGAGAATATAGAATAAATGGAAGTGATTTCTATATTCACTAAGAACCCCATTTTTTTACTTTACTATACTATGAACTATGAATACTATGAACTACGAATCCCTCGATCAAATTAGTTAGAGTCGCGAATTCATAATAAACTCTTTGATAATAAAATTCTTCTTAGAAAGATAGAAAGAAGATAAGGATAAGAATGGGAGAAGAAGAATAAGCAAATTTTGGAAAAATTGATAAAAGTGGATTATCATACATATTCGTGTATAAAGACGAATAGATACACTTAACTTAGTTCTACATTCCTTGCACTTATTAACTACTTGATATTATTTATAATAGATATACTTATCATAAGATATCTTTATAAGAGGTATAAATCTTTATATAAGTAGGTATAAATAGTAAATTAAATCGAGGCACCCATTCTATGACAAATCTCATCTTCCCCTCTATTTTTTTGTGCCTTTAGTAGGCCTAGTATTTCCGGCAATTGCAATGGCTTCTTTATTTCTTTATATCCAAAAAAATAAGATTGTATAGACCCAGACTCGATGGGACCAAATCTCATCAATTTCTTTCAATACTGACTGGATCATAATACAGATATTTATTTATTGTAATATGGTATGATATGTGGCTGTTTCCGGACCCAAATGACAGAACTCTTATGCATGCGGATACGTGATATCTGCATAAATGCACGTATATGCGGGTATAGATGATTAAAAATAGATCGGTGCGTTCTTTTAAATAGAATAGAAAAAAAATGTGTCTAACCAATTAGTATTGTAGTAAATGGTTCACATCAGAAAAGTGCTAGTTGATGAGAGTTACTTCGGGATCAAAAAAATTAAAGTCAAAATTTTTAGGCTTATTCTCTCAATTCCAATCGAATGCAACTGGATCTAGTATAGTATGAACTGGCGATCAAAACATATATGGATAGAACTTATAAAAGGGTCTCGAAAAACAAGTAATTTTTTCTGGGCCTGTATCCTTTTTTTAGGTTCACTAGGATTCTTAGTGGTTGGAACTTCCAGTTATCTTGGTAGGAATCTGATATCCGTATTTCCTTCTCAGCAAATCATTTTTTTTCCACAGGGTCTCGTGATGTCTTTCTATGGGATCGCAGGTCTATTCATTAGTTCTTATTTGTGGTGCACAATCTCGTGGAATGTAGGTAGTGGTTATGACCGCTTCGATAGAAAGAAGGAATAGTGTGTATTTTTCGTTGGGGATTTCCTGGAATAAATCGTCGCATCTTCCTTCGCTTCCTTATGAGAGATATACAATCCATTAGAATGGAAGTTAAAGAGGGTCTTTATCCCCGTCGTGTCCTTTATATGGAAATCAGAGGCCGGGGAGCCATTCCCTTGACTCGTACTGATGAGAATTTTACTCCACGAGAAATCGAACAAAAAGCTGCCGAATTGGCCTATTTCTTGCGCGTACCAATCGAAGTATAACCTTACTTCAGGTAGTTTTTTGGTCCTTCATCGAAGGGGAAGGGAACAAATGAAGATGAAATTGATTCGAATTTGCCCAATTTGGATATTGGGGAAAATCATATTTGCTTATTTTTTTTATCCGAATCCGAAAAGAAAAGGACCTTATTTCCATTTCTATATTCCTTCTAGATCCAAGGACTTAATTTTTACACAAAAAGGGGAATAGATCCATAGGTTCGATACCTTGTTTGTTATAGAATTCGTGCTTCAGAGAAATCTCAGATCAGATAGAGTCGACAAATGAAGCAGGTTCATTAACAATTCACAGATAAAAAATGAAAAAAAAGAAAGCATCCCTCCCATATCTTGTATCTATAGTATTTTTGCCTTGGTGGGTCTCTTTCTCATTTAAGAAAAGTTTGGAACCTTTGGTTACTAATTGGTGGAATACCAGGCAATCCGAAACCTTTTTGAATGATATTCAAGAGAGAAAAACCTTATAGAAAGATTCATAGAATTAGAAGAACTATTCTTCTTGGACGAAATGCTAACGGAGTACCCGAAGACACATATACGTATAGGAATACAAGGGGAAACAATACAATTGGTCAAAACACACAATGAATATCACTTCCAGATCATTTTGCATTTCTCGACAAATATAATCTGTTTCGCTATTCTAAGTGGTTATTTTATTCTGGGTAATGAAGAACTCGTCATTCTTAATTCTTGGGTTCAAGAATTCTTTCATAACTTAAGTGACACAATAAAAGCTTTTTCAATTCTTTTAGTCACTGATTTATGGATCGGATTTCACTCGACCCATGGTTTGGGAACTAATGATTGGTTCGGTATACAATGATTTTGGGTTGGCTCATAATGATCAGATTATATCTGGGCTTGTTTCACCTTTCCAGTTATTCTGGATACAATAGTGAAATATTGGATCTTCCATTATTTAAATCGTCTATCTCCTTCACTTGTAGTTATTTATCATTCAATGAATGAATGAAGAGAAGAACTCATTTGATCTCCTGATATCAATGAAATCAGAATGTTTCTTCATGTATAAAA
>JAFKAK010000452.1:0-27963 GCA_019914995.1 Acanthochlamys bracteata
ATCTCTATCAAGATGATTCTACCTGTCGGATATTTATTCTAGTATCTGAGCACGGAATATATATATATATAGAATATATCAAGATTAGAAATATTTGAACTATGATTCATAATTCTATTTAGACCTCATGACTGACTCAAAAAAAATGCGAACAAACATAGGTATTTGAAATTAAACTATTTTTTTTTTTTCCGACTTATTTTGGTTTTGGAAAACCCTTCTCTAGATTTTGTTGTCATTATATCGTTCATTGAATAAGTGATGATCAAAAAAAAGTTCTTACCAGAGAACCCTTGAGTTTAGCTTGTAGCTTTATTAAAAAAAAGAAATCATCGTGGTTCTAGTATGAATCTACAACACAATTGATTCATAGGTCTCAATAAGTAGAATTTTATCATCTATCATATAGTAAAACAAAAGTCAATCTGCATTACGCACAAAAAAAAAAAGAAATAACAATAAAAATAGGAAAAGAAGATCGTAAGATTTGTAACGATCAACATAGAGAAAGAAAGACGGATGAGCCAATGGATATTTTTACACATTATCACAAATAGATCCTAACTTGCTTTTCCTGCACATTCGGCAAATCAAGTACAGCAGTTTTTTCTTCACAGCATCCGCTAATGTAGATTGTGCCTTTCAAGGTTTGATTGCACGAGATGAAATTGGTATATTGTCTTTAGAGGGGAATCTTTAAGTGCCTATCCTGTCAGGCATTGCCTGAGAATGTCTAGATTCAATAGATTGCAGAGGATATATCTATAAATATGTCTCCCATCTGTTATATTTTATTGTCTAGGAGGGATCACACTTACTTTGTTTTTTTAGTACAGAAGTATTTACGGGTTTTGCTATGACTTTTTACTATCGTCAACAAATTTACAAGGCTTTTTCCTCTGTTCATCTGCCATAATGACTCAGGTCAATTTTGGTTAGTTATCCGATCCAGTTCATCGATGGTCCTTAAGTATGATGGTTCTGGTAAATGATTTTGCACGTATTTGCGTGTATATCTCTAGGTGGTTTAAAAAACCTCGCGGGTAACGGAGTTACAGGTGTGGTTCTGGGTGTAATGACTGCACATCCTTTGGTGCTTAACTGGTTTATTCATACCCTGGGACCAAATTGGTTATTGTAGATATTAAAAATCATCTGACAGGCGTAAGCTATTCCTGTAATGGATCGCCTTTGGTAAATTCTTGTGCAGTGGAGAGTGCTAAGTGTGGGGCAATCACTGACTTATTTTATAGTTTACACACTTTTGTATTGCCACTCTTCTTTTCCATGTTTATGTTAATACACTTCCAATGATACGTAAGCAAGGTATTTCAGGTCCTTTGTATAGAGAGAGCCAATCATAGATAGCTATTGATCATATATATATTTCGGGAGGAAAATATAGTATTTCATTACCTGAATATATTATTATTGAAAAATAAAAATAGAACATGTTATTTGGATACTATCTTCAACTCCAGTATTGTGTTCTATTTGGTGAATGGTTGATGGATTCTCGAAGAAGATGGATTATGGCGGTGTGTGACTTGAACTATTAATTGGGCCGGCATGCGAATGGGATTTTATCCGCCATTGGGAGTACGAAAGCTTAAATGTTCTCACATCCTTCTAACGCGTAAGTCCCCTACGTAACGAGATAAAGGCCGGTTCGCTTGAGAGAACCTTTCTATGGTCGCCACCAGATCATGTGTTATGCATGGTGGCTCCATGCGTCGTAGATAGAATAAGTGGTGTGTGACGCGGTCAAATTGTGTTCTAGTTAGTCCTGTATTTTTATTTATTTATAATTGTGAAAATCATTCATTTCCTCTGCATCGATCTGATCTATGATACCTATCAGGTGATATAAAGGATCTAAGGAAGGAATAGAGTTATATTTATTAGTAACAGTGAAACTTTGTATGGAAGAAAGTGAAGGATGATATTAGGATACAAAAGACATGGAACAATCAAAAGCGCTTGATCATGATAAAATATATGCCTACTTGGATATTGAGCATTTACTTCTTTGTAAGAACGGAATTTTTTCGCAATAAATAAAATAAATAGTTAAATAGTTGCACAGAAAATGGAATCTGGTAAAATCTTTTCTTACATCATTATATCTTACATCATTATATATGTGTATATAATGGAAATGTAAATATAGATTTTCTATGAATCTAATCTATTTCTGTCATTTCCTTTGATTCTTGCTCGAGCGGATGATGAAAAATTATCATGTCCGGTTCTTTCGAGGATGGATACATAGAATTCACTATCCCAATAACAAAAACCTGACTTGAATGATCCTGTGCCAATAGTAAATTGGCTAAAGGAATGGGGCATAATTAGGGCATACATGGCCAAATGATGTCATATATTTTCCAGTAGTAATTCTTGAGTACTATTGCGTGTAATGTAGGCTTAGCGGTTCTAGAACCTTAAATCAATGATTGAAGTGAACCAGCGAATCTTTGCAACTCCTTTGCGATATTGCCCAGGTGGTATTTTCCTGCTGAAATACTTCATGCAGTACCCAATAAGTTATTGGGCGTTCTTTTAATGGTTTCAGTACCGCTGGGTTATTTACAGTACCCTTTTAGAAAATGTCAATAAATTCCAAAATCCATTTCGTCGTCCAGTAGCTACAACAGGAGTCTTTTTGCTTGGTACCGCAGTAGCTCTGGTTAGGTATTGGAGCAACATTACCTATTGATAAATCTCTAACTGGGTCTTTTCAAATTGATTCAATCGTTGATACGATACGATGTATCTGGAATAGTTGCTTCCAAGTGAATCTTACCTAGTACCTTAATTTTATTATGATTCATTCCGCGAAAAATGTACGTTGAACCAATTAAAAAACAAGATTCTTCCACTTTTTTTAGGAAATTTTGCATCTTCTTTCCATTTCAGAAAGAAGATGCAAAAACAACAATTTAAAAACAAACCTATTTTAGGTAAATCAATTCTTTAAATCTTTCAATATCTCTTTACATCATCTTCATAAAAATATTCATTCTCATAAAGATCTTCTTGACTGTTACTCAGGTCAATAATGTATATATTGAATATATTTTTGACAATTATAAGTTCTGGAAGGCATCTATTGGTCAATAAAAGAACATTTCAATAATTTCTTTTCGTTTTCTTTTTGAATGGCTCTTGAGTGGTAGGTGAAGTAAACTTTTTTTTTTTTAGAATAATGTCCCTTTTCTCCATGTAGAAAGGAATAAATAAATCAATCAAATACAGTTTTCATAAGTGCTCTTTAGGAGTTAAACTTCCATTTGTCCATTTCAGAAAGGGTATCTTTGTTGTTTCATTTCCGTTACCATAAGAATGAATACTATGATTCGCATTTCAGACAGGCATGATCACCAGCATCTATAGGATAACTATCTTGAATTATTTGTGGGGTTCATGTGTGTCACAGTCTCTCTTGATTTTGTAATCCAATACACAAATCAATTGGTTTGCTGTCAAGTTAATATATGTTGTGTTATTGCCCTTCTTTTCCACAGAAAGGTGTTAAGATGATATCTTGAGCGATTTATATCTTGGACCTCAACATAAATGGATTAAATCTCTAATTCATGGTATAAACGCCTTTCAAAGCAGCAAGCAAACAAACCATAAAAAAAAACACTCTACTCTTGATTCAACACACTTACTGAGTTTAGGGATCCTCTTTTTCTCTCGAACCACTAATATTCTAATTTGACCCTTTATAAATCATTTATTTCTCTTAAATATCTTTCATTCTTTTTCTACACATCTTTTTAGGAGTCGAAACATCCATTATTGATAGGTGTTACATACGCAGTTTCAATAGTATACCACTTCTCGAATGGGGGTAATGCTGCATCTCTTCGAGACCGGGACCCTTTGTCATAACTTTAACCGTTGCATACCTTGATCAGGTACCGCTACGAATGGCGCGCTGCTGTCTTGAGCAGCGCGGACCCGCTGTTCCTTTGATCGGTGCCGTACCAGGCGGCCCAACACCACCCCTTGGCCATCTGTAACAGTTACAATGGTATTATTTGAAGCTCAGCGAACATGACAATTACAATTGCGTGAATTCAATCTTGTGTTTGACGTCCAGTCTTGCGTGAACTAATTCTTCGTTGTTTCAAAGCATTTGCAGGTGTCATATTTATCATCTCATAAATATGATTATAAATATACAGAACAATTGGAGATATCCACGTTTGATCTTAAAACACGATCCTTTATTTTTATGATTCTTTTAGATAAAAAAAGTATTATATACATCTTTATTTATATCTCAGATTGGAACAAATAGCCATAATTCATCCACGCCTCCGAATTCAATTGAGCATTTACAAATTTTACAGACAGGCCCTTATTTATATTTCTGATTCCCTTTAATTTGTTTTTTCTTGGAAAAAATAATCTTTAATTTTTTAAATTAAATTTACCCCCTAAATTGTAAAGAATCATTAATCTTAAGCCTTTTTTTGTCTATAAATTCTCCCTGTTTTAAACATAAGCTTACTTGATTTTCTCTTCTCCCGTAATATCCTATAAAACTCCCGGGGTCCTTTCCAAAATAACCTGAAATAGATCTTATTTCTAAAAGGGGAAAATACCGTTGGGGGGTGACCGTAATTAAACCTTTAATCAATTTTGTTCTTTCTTCCAGGCAATCCCAAGTATCAACAATGGAGGGGGGAATTTAAACTCCCCTGGAGAAAAGAAACTCACTTTTCTCTCTATTTCAAAATTAGGAATTAAATAAAATTGGATCCCGAGGTAGGGTCCCCTATATAACCAAAAAATTCTCCCCAATTTTTTTATAGCTTCTCGATCGTATTATATCATAAAAAAAAATTATAAATACCTAATTCCCCAAAATCTAGGAATTGCTGATATTGGAGTAGAGATCTTGCAGACCAGGCCGATGATGCTTTAAAATAGTTCTTCATATTCCTTTCTCAGTTCTTTTTTATGTCGCAGGTTGAAACTGAAATTTTTGTTACTTTCCGATGTTTACGTGGTCGTTTTCAATAAAACCTTTCCTCGCATTTTAACATGTTTCGGTTATTAGCAGATGCTATTCGAACTTCTTTTATCCAGGGCAGTATTCTTATAGTTGTTATATCGGCAACAGTGTTCTGTTTCCATGACGAATTATAATCTTGTTCTTATAAAAAAAATGATATAACAACATGCTTTTTTTTCATTTTTCAAAGTATATGCGTGAGACACAATCTACTAATTGGATTTATTTCCGATATTCTTTTTACTACCACTCAATATATATTTTCCATATACATTTTCATCTATCTTATCTACTTACTAGTATTTATAATAATTCGGTGCGAAATATTTTAGTAAAATTTAACTGCCTCAATTCTCCGCATGATCGCACCAAAAACTCGAGTTCCTTTTCGCCTCCTGATCGATCAATGACACCGCCGCATTGTCGTCATATCGTATTATCAATATTTTTTCTTGAGTTCTTTTATACGTACGTTACAATACAGCTCTACCAGCTCTAGACGCATATTGGGCACTGCTTCTTTGATTACAGCAACAATAACATCACCAATATGGGAGCATATCGATGATTGCCAGCTCCTTGATTCGAATACACATCAATTCCCGAGCCCCCTGTTATCCGGCTACATTCAAAAGGTTTGAGGTTGAATCATATCATTTTTTTTACTTTTTAATAAAAGGATGAAGGAAAGAAAGAAAGATTTGGTCCAGAAATAAATAAACCCTTGCGGTTGTTTGTTTTTTATCCTCAATATTTAGTTGTACATCTCATCTCTGTAATAATAAATTGTGTTCAGAGCAGGTATTTTGCACGCAGCTGTTGGAACTGCTGCCGGCGTCGTTTTCGATACTTCTCCCATTACAAAATTATTCGTCTTGTTTAATAACGGATACCCAGTATCGGGGATCCTTTCCCGAACCCATACGCGGGTTTTAAATTTCCCGGTTTGTCGGGAAATATACGTACCCATATTTTTCCACCAATGACGTGCGTATCGTGTCACGCCTCGACCCGCTTCATTTGTCTAGCTGTGATCCGCGGTTCGGGCGCCTGAAGAGCGTATCTGCTTAAACAAATACGATTGCCCCGACAGGATATTCCCTTCATCTTCCCCATGTTGTTTACGAAATCTGTCTCTTTGAATATAGTTGATGGTTCTTGTTTCTTAATTCCATATTCATCTCTCACTGCAGAACTGGACAGGAGTTTCATCCAGCTCTCGCGAATGAAATAAAATAATTTCATATTATGAATACCATACATATTGTTTAAGCATAATAGATTAAACAATGGATTTATTGATTAATTTGTCATATAGAATAGAGAATAGAAAATAGTATAGACATACTGCTAGGTGTGATATACAAATAATACTTTCTTTTTATACTCATTTTTATACTTTATAACATAACGAATTCTTTTTTTTTTTTATAGTGATTCACGCCAAAAGTTATAATTCAATAAATAATAGTTTCATGGTGAATATTGACTTTTTTCTATTTCATTCGTAGGGCCAACCCATGACATGACTCTAACAATTTGTTCTTGGTTGTTCGCCATCCCCTAATAAATCATTAGAATTCATTTTCAATAGAACTATGCAGCTGATCCCATCGTTCGCCATAGCTTCTCCTAATAGGTCCAACCTGCAATGAAACTCTTCAAAATTCGGTTCTGAGTCAATCGTCTCTGTTTTTATTAACTCGGGCTCTTTTTTTTTTTTATTTGTGTTTATTTTGATTTGATGCTTTATCACACTGCCTTTATGAGGTAATTACATAGACCATACATATTGGAATACCTGTCATTGATATTTTTATTCTCTCTTTATCATCCTTCCATTTTATCCTTTTTGCTTAACAACCCATTTTATGGAAAATTGATTGCTAACTATGATCGGTCTATTCATGTAGTGACTGTTTCTTGGGATCTCGACTGAAAACTGGTTATTTGTTTACTAAGTTTATAGAGGTCAATTTTTTTTATGAATCCTAATTCTAAACTCTAAAAGAAAATTAACGGCACACACTAAGCATAACAATTCTACTAAAGATCAATCAAATTTTTAAATTTAATCATATAAATTGAATAAATTTCTCATTTTTAGTTTGGTCCCAATGAAAAAAAAAAAAAAATTTTGTATTCTTTTTCTATCACTAACAGAAAAAATAAGTTCCTTTCCTCATTCTAAATATCAAATTTTTATACCCAATACTCTAAAATGTTTTAGTTTATACGAACAATAATCAATTTAGCAAAATTTTTTTAAGAACCCCACCCTCTATTTCCCTTCCCCCGTCAATTTCTTTTTCCCCTTTAAAACATATCAATTTGCATAAATTCCCCTTTTTTTATCTGTTTGTTCAGTTAATTCAATAGCCTTTAACCCGAAACTCTATTTTTTATTTAAAGCTACATATTCTGCAAGAATATTAGTTGTCCAGGTTTTTCAGCTTTCTTTGTGGATGGCAATGTTTAGTCTCCGGGTTCACAGAATGGAATTTCTTTTTGTAATTTTTTCGTTCTTCTTATTCGTGTTCGACCTTCTATTAATAAATTGGAAAGCCAATATAGATTGACACTGGATCAAATCTTTTCTTTCGATACCACGTGCAATTCTTTCACCCGAGGCTATTCTCTATTTTTTTTTGCGCATGGTTAATAAGAATCACATTTTTCATCTTCCTGAACTGCAGAGTACTTTTTGGTTTGCGGGCAAACTTTTGATTCACTGAAATCTGAAACCGGTGAATATTTTGTGCATATTATATTGTCTTCCCATCCATATTTTCGAGGAAATACGAATCTCAATCATTACAAATAGTCTGAATTTAGTTTATCCGCTAAACTGTTTGACATATGACAGGTAATTTTTGTGGATAACTCGTCCTCACTAAGCTGTTTTTATAACAGTCCCTCCCTTGACTTCCTTTCCTAATGAAAAACAGCTTCGTTCAAACCCCATTTATCACATTTTGCGGGAAAAAACCAATTTAAAATCGGATAAGATGCTAAAGGCATGAGTTCGTATCATAAATGTTCTTCATTGAACGTCGAATCTGATCATACTCTCTTCCCCCGGGGGCGCCTTATATATTGAGCTAAAATTTTCTTCCGTACCTGACCGGGTTTTATCAAAAAGTTATCCCCCCTCAATCAAAAATAATAAAGACCTATTTACTTATTTTTTTTTAAAAATTTAAAAAATTAACTAAAGTTTTTCCTTTGGTTTTCAAAATCACGTAGTACAATCTCCCAATTTTGACCTACCACGATAAAGTTATATAATAGAAAAATGCCCCCTTTCCATTTAATGGAAATTGTATGTAATCATTGTGGGTATAATGGTAATCTCAGCCAAGTTACTATTTTTCCTCCCTCATGTTTGATTTTCTATTTTTGATAAATGATCAGCTACAAGGTTTTTTTTTTAATGGCGACACGCAATTAACCCCTTTTTCATTTAGATTATATTTCTATATTTCATTCAATATCTCGTCCCAATGAGGAAGAAAAATTTCAATGAATGATGAATGGAAAAGAAGAAAATCTGGCCAAACAAAGGAAGGGGGCGAATGTAACCAGTGGTCAGGCGTGGTTGTGGTATCACCGTAGTTCAATAAAATGGATTGCCATCACGTATTTCAGAAATTCAAAAATAAAATTCTATTTTCAATATTCTATTTGTTACGGCGAAGGCAAAAACTATCTGCTATTTTCCTTTTTCTACTTTCTTCTTTCGCGAGACCTTTGAAATTGTGGACTTTCTACCAGTTTCCCTTCACCGAGTTCATAAGGTCCCTCTTCGAGACGCTTACTAACAACATGAATCGCTCTGCCCAAACTTTTTGGTTTGCTAACATTTCCCCTTTTGGATGTTGCTACGTTTTTGGATATAAACGACCTCCCAGATGGTAATCTTAATGGGATTACCCTTTTTTGCTTCATTTCGCACCTTTTTTCTACTATGTCCACCCTTCCAAGTGGATCCCATTTTGTGGCCGTCAAAGGGGCATATCGTTGAAGTAAATTCTTCTTTTTATCAAAAAACCCCAAAACAAACGAAAACTCTTCAACATACGCTCTAATGTATATGATGATATCTATACAGATGGTCTTATTAAATCTATGAAAAAGTACCATGAGTGGATATATGGGAATCAAATCTGGAATCACCTCATGTTATGATCTTCCTTCTTCTCGTTCCGTCATCGGCTTATGTTCTTCATGTACATTCCCCGACAATTCTGTAATACTCGATACTTCACATTTTATTCAGGAACATGGGGGGAAATCTCTATTTTCCCAGGATCTTTAAATTACCCTGCCCCGCCAATTCGCCTCAAGCATCAGTAATGGGAAAAACCCTCCTCCCCTCTCTTTGAAACAAGGCCTTCCCGCTCTGTCGTGCTTCAAAAAAAATTTTTCTTCCATATTACCATATCTCTAGAGTCATAATTTTCTTTGGGAATACTGAACTCAATCCTTGCTGCCCCTTCTCCAAATTTCTGTTGGTCTATCCCCTGTACTCAAAATCCCGTGATCAAAATTTCAGGTTTTTCGTAAACCCCAATTGTTTTCTTCAATTACTAAAACAAAAAGTTCAAACCCAAAGGTAGCATTTCCATTTTAATTAGAACTTCTACCAGAAACAATGTATCTCCAATTTTTAGCCCCCTGGGATGTAAAATATCTCTTCTCACCATCCCCCTAATTTTAGAGACAAATGATGCATTTCGTTATATGTTTTTATGTTTTCTTCTACCGATATGTCTTTTTTATTCCTCAAAATCAAATTTTCGGGGATGCCATTTGCTCCCCTCTGCCCCGCAGTAATGATTCCTCTGGTTTCGACCTATCAACGTGCTGTCCATAGATCAAATTATTCGTGGATTATTTTCCTGACTGTCTCGACTCCATTGCGTTCGGGGGAAGTTTTTATAAAAGTATCCCGTTTATTAAAATATTAAATTTAATTCTTTTCTCTTAAAGTGGGAAAAAGATAGGTTGAAACGTAATGATCAAAATTTTTATAATGATGTCCCATTAAGTCCCCTTCTTTTTTACCCTTTCCTAGGAGTCGGTATTTCCCACTTTACTGACCAAAAAAAGTTCGACCAATGTTTATTTCTGTCCTAGTTGATCCCGATTCGACATTAAAATATATTGGTTGTTTAATAAAGATACTTTTTCTGTAAATACTGCATATTCCCTCCATATTTTTCTTCTATGGTTCCAGTATCGATAAAATTCAATTCTTGTTTCTTATGATTATGAATATACCATCCAATTCATTTTGTATGGATGATGAATTCCCATTGATCAGGGGCCATACAATAGACTTATTAACTGTTCCCATTGGCATTATCCAGGAATGATTTCATTAATTATGAGTTGGGCCTTTAACCTTCACCCATGGATGTAACAGGATCATCGTACATCGTGAAAAACCAATTCAGGGGGTAAAATTTTTGGAGAATCAATAAAAGGACATAAAATTAAAAATCCTGGATCTTCGGTAGAAGATATTGAGAGAGATCAGAATTCTCCTTGATTCTGGATCAAATTTAAAAATTCAGTGGATCTTCACTCCCATTTTTTCCACCAAAGACATTTTGTAAATCTTTGACCCCGATTTGGTTCCTACTTTCGTTCAAAAAACAATCGATATTTGCGATCAAGGTGTAATACTGCTTGTATAGCGGTCTTATATCTCTATAACATCGAAAGATGGTCAAAAAAAAAAATCTCTATTTTAGAGAAAACCAAACCTGTAATTCCTTGGCCCCAGAAAGAGACATTGGAAAATCTGGTCTTGTATACCAAGTGATTTTTCCTCCTCTTTCTTCCAAAGAAAAAATTTCTGAGTTTTTTTGGGTCACATCTCAAAGTATGGCCCCAATAAATAAAATATCATGTCTGAATCTAACCGGTTCATGGTGGTGGAGAACCGGATCGAAAAAAGTTCTGGTTAGAATATCTAAGGGGAACCGTACTGGAAGGGAAATCTCATTCAAAAGAAAGTAAATATCTGATTTATTTTTATTCCTGGATGATCCAATCCCAAGGAATGGTGGGAATTTTTGATCGTCTTCTCCGAGAAAAGCAACCTTAATCACTTGAATTCAGGACACTTTTGAACCCCGGGAAAGACTTGTTTTTTCATGTCTGTTTTTCCCGTGAAAGACCATGAAGGAGTTTCTTCACAACAGGGCGGGGGGCAACTATTCAATCAAATGATATTGAGCATTTTTCCCCATCCTTCTCGAAAAAAAAATTATTTTTTTTTAAAATTTGCTAAATTTTCCCTATGGCATTCCCATGAATCTCCGTTGGGTGGGAAGAATCCCCGTCAGTTTTTGGGAACTATCGAGAAATGGATTTGGTTGAATTGTGGTTGTCAGTTTTTTAGAAGGTCGGAATGTTTGTCAATATTAAATATGATTACAAGATCTCTTTTCTTTCCCAAAGTATTCTAAATTAAGATCTTCTATCAATCGGATAACCGTTCATTAAAATGGGGATTCAGAATATCACCCATTGATCGTCAGGATTAACAACAGAAGACCCGATTCTTTGATCTTCCTTTCTTAAAACAGAACAACAAAATAGAATCAGATCATTCGAAATGCCCCCGTCTTCCTCTGTCCCTTATTAAGGGTTTTTTAAAAACGATGAATAATCTTTGCTTCAGAAGAAACCCAAAAAAATTTTTGAAATCCAGATCAATTCGTTCTTTTTCTCCTGACAGTATAGGGGCTTCATCTTAGGGTTTTACAGAGGGCCACTAGTCCAAAATTTGAGAAAAAACAGGGTGTCTTGTCCCTTCAGGCGATCGGAAAATAAAATGGTTGATATATTCAAAGGAAAATTAACTTTTTTAAAAAAATACCGTCTCCCAAATTTAAACCCCCATTCCCTCAGATCCGGATGTGAATTGTTTGAAGGGAAACGGATTTTACGTTCAATAAGATTTGTTCGAACAAAAATCTTTTTGGTTTTTTGCAACTCACACGGAACAGAAGTTGCCACCACGATTTTGAATCAGAAAGAGATTTTAAAAATGGAATCTTTCCTATCAATAAAGTGGATCGTTGTATCATGGATTTGCCTTTTTTATTGATTCCTGGTTTGGGTCAAAAAAAATTTTTGAATAGGGATTAACTCCCGGATGAAACGGGAAAAATCTTTTTGGTTCTTTCCTCTTTTTTTTTGGGAAAAATAATCTTTTTTCCCAAGGATCGAAAAAATCGTCCCTATCTCCAGGGAAAATTTTTGGAAGATCCAACTAAACAGCGGATTGCCAACAACAAACAGAGCGTCAATCAATAGTTGATCCGAGATCTAATTCCTCCCAAAATAAAAATCCAATTTTTTAAAGAAATGTATCAATCGATTTTTTTTTAAAGGAGTCGATCGCAACTTCGAATATAAAAATTTAAGGGTCAAATAAAATGATACTCTGAATCATATAACTAATGAAATATTTCGATCAACCAACATTTTCATGGAAAAAGAGTCAGAAGAAATGGGATCCTAATTTATCAACAGAGATCATGAATCAGATTCTGATATATGAAAACAAATGCTCCGATAGGGCAAAATTTCCCGGAAAATTTTGGGAAAATTTGTTTTGAACGAAGAACCCCTTTTCGTGTTTCGATCGATTACTTTAATCAATATTCATTGATTGGTCCAAAACTATCGACAAAAAGATGTACACTTCGTTCCTTTTTTTCCAGGGTCCTCTTTTTGTCAAGTCACTTCCCCTTTTGTCCCAAAACTTTTCCCTTTTTCTCTGTGAGTACGAATATCCCCATTCTTTGGTCCAGATCCACATCTATAAAATTTAAAGTCCCAATGATCACTCTTTTCAATCAGGGGGTAAATCAATAGGGCTTCAAATCGTTTTTGAAATAAAACCCTTCTTATTGATTTATCCCTGGTGCCCAAAAAAAATTCTTGTCTAGAACAATATTTATTTTGTTCAAAAAAAAACCAAAGTGGATAATTTCATTCCATCAAAAAAAAAATCGCAAATCCATTAGGATTCTTTCTCAATCTATCCGATCAGGAAAAATTGGCTGAATTGAAACCATTTATAGATTCAGAAATTTTTCTTTTTTTAAAAAATCGACGATTCTTGAATATCTGCACTTCTGGTTCTTGTAACAAGATTCCCTTTTATGCGAAAACCCTATCAATAATTTAAAGTTTTCCCCATGAACAATTCCTCAATATCTTGTTCTTTCCCAAAAATATTTTCTTTGTGCGTCGGAAACGAAAAAAAAAACATTTTTTTTTTGGAGAAAATATTTACCAATCGTCACAGGTATCTGAAATTTACCCTAACCTAGATTTTCCAAAAAATGGTGCCCAACGTATAACTTCAAACCCTTCATTTCAATTTCCCAGCCCGATCCATTCGTTCTTGACTTTTACTCGATCATGAACATTTCTGCAACACCTCTAGAAGGAACAAATAGTAATTTGGAAAGAACTTTGTCAGCCTCTTTTTCGATATGAATCTATCTGTTTCCCAGAGGAAGAACCCCATCAGTTTCAAGATAAAACTGGGTTAATAATCATTCTGTATTTCACCCGGGAAAAGAAAAACAGATTTTTGCAAAAGAAATCGTTAAAAGGGGGAAAATGTAGAACAGGGGGAAATTCTTTGCAAATCTCAAAATGATCTTTCAAATATGCCATGGTTCCCCTTGACAGATTTAAATATCTAATTTACCCTTTTTGATCTTTCAAAATTTTTTTTTGATCAAAGTAGATCAAAAATGGTATCCATTTTCTGATATTATGCATGGACCCCATATTATGTAATTCTTAAAAAAAGATTGTGGCAATTCTTTAATGGACTCGTGTGAATTTGGGGTAAGTGTTTACAAAAATCTTCTTTCTCGAAAGGGGTTCAAATAATAGTCCCCCTTTCATTAAAATGACATCTGAGATAAACAAATTCAGGAGTTCCCCCTTCAACCCTTTTTTCCCTTCTTCTTTTTTGATATCTCGTTCGTATACATCTTCTCTTTTTTTTGACCTTAGTAAATTCAGACAGAATTGAAAAGACCCAATTTTGTAAATTCCCCCTTACATGATTGGTCAAAACTTTGGATGGGTCCTACATCTGAACTGATCTTTCTGGTTAAAAATCTCTCGTTGCTCTGGAACAATTGGAAATTCTGGGAAAAAAAAGGTTCTTTTCGGTGGCAACATGCTTTGGCATGGTCCTTGAGTCAAATCAATACGTTCTAGAAGAACTTTTAATATCAATCTCATCGTCTCATAAGTATCATAAATCCATCAATCAATCACTTTTAAATCAGAACATCTAAGTCTGAAAATAAAAAATCTTTATTTTTAAGAAAAGAAAAACGTGAACGTGATTGGATTGATGATAAAAAGGAAACTGATGCGACAGTGATTCAATTGATTTATGAAGAAAGAGAATTCTTGATTCCCGTTTTTCCCCCTTTAAAGACAAAAAAGTTGATCAAATTCTTTAGGGCTGACTCCCATGATCGTTTATCAAAAAAAACTCTGGTTTCATATTGAACAACCAGGATCAATTTCTTTGATAAAAGTTGACATTCCAAAAATCTCCCCCCTAGAAATTTAGGGTTCAATAATCCTTTTATTTAAGGAAAAGATATTCCTTGCTCATTATCAGACAATCCTTGTACAAACCTCGTGTGGTTTAGTTTTTATTTCGATTCCCCGGGAAACCTACTCCTTTGCCCTTTTCCCTTTCTGGGGTATTTGTGTGTTCTTAGAACCGACGATCCTATTTGGTCTGCCTGGCAAACTCTATGTTCCCTCATTGGTATTTCCAAAAAGTTCTTTGGGAAAAAAAGCTAAAAATTATCTTATTGATGATTCGATTGTTTTAATAGTGACGATATCGATATTGATATGTACGATATCGTTGATGTGGTGACGATTGAAAATTGATAATGGGATATGGATGGTAGCCCTTTATACGGGCTGCTAACATGGCGACTATTGAGGGGGAAAATAGGCCCTTAAAAATCCCCTTCAATTCGATTGCAGCTTTGTCTCCATAATTGATTCCAAACATTCCCTCTGTCCCGTGAATGAGTCAGATTTCAAACCCCCAGTCTGAGAACTTCTCTAGAGTTGGAAAGATGTTCCCTAGAAATATTCTTTTTTTTCGACTCATATTCCCCAAAAGTGGATACTTTATAAACAAAAATTAGATACATGCATTAAAATACAAAAGGGTTCTTATTCCACAAGAAACTTTTTTTATTCTTTCTATCAAGATTTTGGAAAATGCTCTATACTAACGGTTCAGGTCCCAACAGGGTTCAATCACGAGATCTTGCTTGCTATCAATGAGGCCCCATCAAATTTTATTCAGAAGAAATCAATTAGAAACTAAACACAATTAGATCGCTCTTCATAGAGTTTTGATTTGCAGTCGTAATCGTTCAGGATCATGGATCTTTTTTTTAATAAGGCTGCCCCCAAAATGCCCTAAAATTCAAAAACCTATATCTATCTATATGGAAAAAAAAATCTTAAGGGATTCTTTTTGCTGGATTCGAACTTGGAACGAGCAGAAGAAAAATTAATACTTTTTATCTTTTTATTGTTCTGCCCGGGTCGGGCCTCAAGATCTTTGGTTTTACCCGGACCCGATAAAAATTGGATCCTTTTGGGATTTTGAAAAATGTTCTGCTCTATTTCCCACCCAAATTAAAGTAGAAGGCGCTCTGGTGGGACCCTCACGGGACAAAAAAAGATTCAGTCGTTTGATGATAATAATCCAGGTGACTTACTTTTTTGGCCCAACCCAAAGTCAGTTAGAAAAATTTTTCCAAAATGGTCTTTTTTTCTTTCTTTTGATCGTTTCTTAAAAGAAATCGAATGGGAGTTTGAAAAAAGGGAAAGGGAAAAGGGTTGACCCGCAACAAAAGGGGAGGATTTATTCAATCAAGGTTTGGGCTCCTGAATTCCCTTGGGCAATCTTTTGATTGTATCGAAGGCCCACTGAATTGGGTTTTCCCCTTTGGGGGCCCGGGTCATTTCGGGGAAAAAGCGGATCATTTATCATAAAAAAGGGGACTTAAAGAGAATATTGGAGTTCTTGAAAAGGTGGAACCATCGGTACCAAACCGAATGATCTTCCAAAAAAAAGGTTTTTTTCGAATAAGCCGATTCATTTGGGACCCCCCCCGGATCCATTTTTTTTCCTATTAAAAAGATCCCCCCTTTTGTCTCTGTTTTTTTTCACGTCGAATTTTTTTTTAGTGAAAAAGATGTAAAAGGCGCTTTTATTTCCCCAAAACAAATCCCCCTTCCCCTTAGATAATCGCTGGTTCATCAAAATACGCAAAGAAAAAGCACTTCAATCGTTGTTTCCCATCCCCCGAATGGTTTAAAAACCCAATGGAAAAATTATCTAATGGATTTTTCCTTTTATAATTCTACCCGGGTTATCATTTTATCAAAATCTTTCCCTATCTAAGGGAAACCCTTTTGGGAATCAAATGAAAAAGGGGCATTTTTTGGGAAAAATGGTTTTTCCCGGATGAGAAAAAGTTTGATTCATTAACAGGAAAAAAATTTCCCCTTTCCCTTTAAATTTAAAGATAGGGGCCAAAAAGGATTTAAAATTGGAAGAAAATTGGCCCGGGGGGTAAAAGTCGTAAAAACACTTGTTTATTCCATATTTCGGCCCAGCCCCAAAGGGAAACAATATCTCTGCGGGAAACATGGGGGGGAAAAAAAACCCAGATCAAATTTATGTATGGATGATATGAACTGCCTAAAAAAAGAAAAATTCTTGGGGGAACAACCAGGCCAAACCCCCCCTTTCCACCCCAAAAATTTTCCCATTAAGGAAACCATGGAAATCCATGGAAAAATCAAAAATCCCATGTCCGATGAAATTTTTGTTTTTATCTCTCCCAAAAACGAATCATTGGTTTAACTGAATAACTAAAGAAAAATAGATAAACCTTTTTTTTCGTCCCCAGGTCGGTGATCTTCTAAATTTGGGAAAAGTCTCCCATATGGATAATAAAATTCCAGTTTGACCCTAATTCTTTTTTTTTGTTCCAAAGCAAGATATCCACAGGCCAGTTCGCCCCTGTTGAATTTTCCCGACCAAAGGGTACTGGATTTTTTCCTCGGATACCCTGAAAGGGGGAAGGGAAAGGCTGGTCCAGCAAACAGACGTCTGTCTATTCCCCAAATTCACCCGACCCGATAGTACCCTTTTGGGGGCGCCCAGTCCAAAGTCACTGGGGGGGTAAGTCGCCCCCCCTAAAACGGACTGGGTAATGACTTTATCTCCCGGGGTTTACGGGTACTGGTTTTATTTTACCAGGGGTTTTTTCAATCCCCCTTTGTGATTCCTTTTTAATATATACTCGGGGGGGGGTGCGGGCCGGACGATTTAAAACAGACCCCTCATTCATTAGATGAAAAATCCTTAAAATTTCGTGATCCGCTGCCAAACCCTTTTCCCAATTTCCCAGCACCCCGGACCCCGGATCGTGGGGATCCCGGAATCTTCGTACCCATAAGATACTCAGTATACAATTTGATTAGACCCAAAAAATTTTTTGGGTTGAATTGCTCTTTCCCAAGGGGCATTCTCAAAAATTATGCCTTAAAAGGGACTCGAACCTCCACGCTCTTTGCCGAAAATTTTTTAGTTTGCGGGTTTCCATTTTTTACCATCAAAGGGATCTTGAAAGTGAATCGTATTCTATGAATATGGATTTTCCTTTTAGTGTGATATATGGAATATATGACATATATAAAGGTAAAATCTTGGAGTATTTCTTTGATCGGTTAATGTCATTTTAGGGATCAGACATAAAATTTCCTCGATTTGAAATTTTATTTCCCGGGGAGACCTTTTCCTTATATATATATCAAAAAGGGTGTAAAAATCAAAAACCCATTTTTTCCATTCAATGAAACCCAAAGTGAATATGGTCCCAAATGGGGATTTGAAAATGTCAAAAACAGGTCCGATTACGCCTATTCCTAATTCTAAAAAGAATTTTTCCCAAAAAGAAATCCATTGTAAACATATACTTTTTTTACCAAAGGGTTGGGGAAAACCCCTTTTTATTAAGAATGTACATAACCCTATTCGGTCTGGTCCATTATGGAATGAAAATAATCATGGAATCGGCTCGATTCCCAGTTATAATTCCCGCAACCCATTCCATTTTGGGGGAACAGATCTACTAATTCTTTTTTTTCCAGTTAGTAAGAGGATCTTGAACTTTTAAAAAATGAGCCCCGAAAACTAAAAAAGGTAAAAGAAGGGGATCCCGAGCAATTGCCCGAATGGGGTTCATTGTATTCCTGGGATTGTAACCTTTTTCACCATACAGTCATCCCCAATTCAATGGGAAATTTTTTTTGATCTTAAAAGTCTTCTTAAAATTTTGCACGTGGGGGGTTATTTCTTGGTTTCGTTCAGTCATTAATAACGTTATTTTAGATAAAAAAGTAGATAAAAAAACGCTCATGGGGAGCCCTGTAAAACCAAGAAATATGGGCCTGCCTGCCCACACCAGAATAGATGGATTTTTCCCAAAAAAAAACCTCTGGTGGGGGAAGGGCCCCCTGGGGGATAAAAACATGGGGCAAAAGAGGGGCCAAAAAGGATCTTTCGTTTATAATCACATAATCCCGAATGTTATCATTTCCCGGGTACGTAGACTTTAATACAATGCAAGAAAAAATTTCCCTGATTCAGAGATATGGAACAACATATAAAGTTATCGTATTCATATCCATCATTTAGTCTCAACAATTTTTCCCAAAAATTACAAAATTCGATTTGACCGATGGACGAATATGCAACATACGTTTCTGCTTGTTTGAGTAATAAAAAGGACCCCCCAATATCATCTAAGAATAAGCAAAGGTTTTCCAGAAGAAGATGATTCGTTTGAAAGGAAAAAAAGGGAATACCCGAAAATTCGCGTGGCTAAAGCGGGAAGCAGCTACTTTCGAAGTAACAAAAAGGGCAACGACTGGAGTGGGAGAGCCCAAGTCGAAAAGGTTTCCCTCACTTTTTTCTCTCATTAAAAACCTGCATGGAATTTCCCTTTCCAGCTCAAAAAAATTTTAAAAAAAAAGAAGAACTCACTCTTTTTTTTTTTTGATTTCCCCTTTATGTATAAGAAAAAAAATCTTGTTTCAAAGATTACTAACCCTTAACCCTTTTCGGGGAATCCTTCATCAGTGGTTGTAAGACGGCTTTTCAATCTTTTGACCTTTGGGTTTCCCCTGAACAAGTCAGAAAGATTGAAAAATGGGTATCTGTTTTGATTCGTTCTCAATAGCCATGGGGATAATCATTTTAAAGGGTGATCCTTTTGTCCGGTTTCCCCTATTACATTACACCCCTTAGTCTCTGAAGGTTTGAGAACCAACTAACATCTACATGATAATTCGTATTGTATACGTCATTAGCCCGACCCTTTTGTAGGAACTCCCCAAATGTTTTGAAAAGGGGTCTTTTTATCATAAAAAATTCGTTTTTTCCCCTGACCCTCTTCCCCTTAAATTATTTTAAAAAAAAAGACCCAAATAAACTTTTTTGGGAAAAGTTATGTCTTGGTCTAGTGGGGATAGCATTTCTCTTCTGCATGTCCATGGGGTTTTGAAAAATCAAACATCTCAGAATAGATATAGAAATAAATTTGTCGGAAAAACCATTTCATTATAATCGGGGTCCATTGATGAAAGGGGCTGGAACTTGGTTTTTTCCCCACGTGATGAATATAAACCCGTTTAAAATTTCCCGGGGGTTCCTTTTTTTTGTGATAAAAAATTCACATTTCTTTGGGTTTATTCCCCCGATGAACCAATAGAAAAACCATGAACCAGAATGAAAGGCCCACCATAGGGAAATATTTCCTTTTAGTTTATTAGACCTTTCATTTTCTTGGGTATATCAGATTTGGGTAAGGAAAATAAAAAGGGCTTTTTGGAGCCCAAAGATAATTTTTTAAATCGTTAAAAACATAAAAAAATTCCTCGGGGTAGCTGTTTACAATAACAGAAACTCTGTTTTAACCCTTTTTGTTTCATTCAAAGTACTCTACGGATAGGAATCATAAAGTTGAACATAGTAAAATAAAAATTGAAAATTTCTTGAAAAATTTTCGTTTGGGAAAATTTTCCCCAAAATAACTTAGGGTTCCTCTCCATCAGAACAATAGAATATTTAAAAAATTTAAACTTTTGAAAGATGAAAAAAGAACCAAAAGGGCTATCTTTTTGTCAGAAAAGGGGTTTAATCGATCATCAGAAAAAGAAAGGCCAAAAAAAAGGATACATTCTGGGGAAAAAAAAAACTTCCATGGAAAACCGTAAAAAAAACCCTTTTATAAAAAATTTTCGTCGAATCGAAAAGGGTTTTTATTCTTTACATCCGAAACATGAAATTTTTAAAATTCCCAAACTGAAAAATCCCAATTTTTTCAACTTTTTATTTTTGGGGAAAGGGATATTTCGGAAACCCCCTGAATAGGATCAAACCATTCCCTGATATTTCCAAAAATTTCCCCTTTCTTTTTCTTAAGCAAGCCCCGAGGGCTTAGTTTAAACCCATGGTTTTTTTTTTCATCTTTCTTTTTCCTTTTTTTTGTTTCAGAAGGTTGATAATTCCGATTCTTTCTTTTTTGTGATTCTTTTTTAATTTAAGGGTGTATGGATCCATGGGTCTATTTTCTATATAGATCATTTTATTTGGGTTAGAAAAAATTTTAAAAACTCTGTTTCCCCTGCCATTCTATAAATCTCTTCCTTTTTCTGTACACCCTTTCTCCCCTTTTGGGAGCATTCTTTCGGAACTTAAATTTTAACCCTATTTCGGCCCGGGCGTTTTCCCGGATACCCCAATAACCAACGAATGGGAATGCACTTTTCCCTTTTAGATCCCATTTCAATGGAACTTGATGGGGTCGATCCCTCATCACCCCTTTTTCTGCCCCTTAGAATTATAAAAATTAAAACCAAAAAGATAGTGGGTTTTTTCTGTCTTTTTTTTAATCTTTTTCCTCAAAAAATAGAAAATTTGAAAAACCAAAGGATTTTTTCCGTTTTTTCAAAATACATTTTAAACATGTTAACTAATCGATTACAAAAAAAATTGGATCGGTTTTTGCAGTTTTTTTTCCCTGCAGTCCCTCGACGTGACATGGCGTAAAAGGGTTAAAAGAATCAGTTTTTTTTTATGGGGGACAAACAAATCATTTTTTTGGTTTTTAACCCCCCATGTTTGGGGGTGGATCTCGAAAGATATAAAAATCTTTCCCAAACCAGCCTGCGACTTTCATAAAAACCTTTCAAATTCTAAAATTCTATGAGATCATTTGGAATTCTGATCACTAAATTGATATCCTTTTCCCTCCTTTTTTTTTCCTGCTAGGATTAAAACCCTTATTTTACATATCCTTTGGATCAAGTCCGGGGGTTTTTTCCGAAATATTGTAATGAAAAAAGGGTTTAAAAATCTTTTTCTATTTGGCTCGGACCTGTTCTAAAAAAGTCGAATTTTTCGGGTTGTTTGTTGAAACGGAAAAATTTAAAAGGAAAACCTCTAAAATATTTCAATTTGAACCTTGGACATATAATATTAAAATCAGATCTCTTTAAAAAAAGATCTTTTCCCTCATGAGGTATGCTTTGCCCCCTTGAAACTTTCGTTGGGTTTATACACTTCACTTTTCTGGGGGTTTTACATGGCATCATCAAATGATACAAGTCTTGAAGGGAAATCTACAACGCATGAACGCCCTTGGGCGATCCTTTCCGGGCCAGCATCGGGGCCTGGGGCCGTAGATACCCACCCCCGGGAAAACCCTTAACCCCCTTCCCCCCCTCTTACTAAAAAACAAGAAGGGTTCTTTTTATGGAAAAAAAAAGGTATATAAGCGGGTGATTTAAAAATCCAGGTTAATCGTACTCGGGCCCAATTTTCGAAAGGCAAATTTGGTTTTGGGGTGATAGTGGAAAAGTTGACAAAATAATCCCCCCTTTCCCCCCTCTAAAAACCTACAAAAATTTTCCCACCCCCTTCGGCTCCTCGTTAATTCTTTCAGAAATTGGATTTTTCCTTCGTTCGAGAATCCCCCTTTTCTTCCATTTCCGTCGAAAAAGGAACTAAACCAATTCAGTCATTTTCCCTTTTAAATACCCTTTTTGGATAAAAGGAGAAAAAATTATTTTTTTACCAAACTTTAAAAGGATCAAACCCGACCCATAAAAAGGAAAAGAATCTTTCTCGATCAACCCTTTTTTCCCTCATTCTTCGAAAATCAAAGATCCTTTTCATTTTTAAATTTTGTTCATTTGGGTCTAACCCCTTCTACTTTATTTTTAATTTTTTTTTATTTATTTGATTTTTTATTTCTTTTTATTATTTGTTTTTTTTTCTTTTTTTTTTTCGTTTTTTTTTCCCTCTCTTTTATTTCCCTTCCCTCATTCCTTAAGTCCCATAGGTTTTGTTGATCCCGTAGAATCGGCCCATTTTTTCGTCAGGGAGAAGGATGCAGAAAGATTGATTTTTTGATCAAAAATCAAAAATTTTTTTAAATCTTCCTTTTTTTCCCTTCCCCTATCCTATCCATTTGGTTTTGGCTTTCCCAAACAATAGAGCCTTTTTTTCTTTTTGAATCATATTATTACATTTCCCAAATTTCCCTTTCCCCATATTCCCCCGGGAAAAAACCCCTTTGGGTCCAAAATTTACCAGGGTTTGGGGTGAGCTTATCCATGCGGGTTTTGCACTCTTCAAAAAAAGGAAAAAAATTTTCCCGAAATATCCCCCCAGCTTTCGTGGGGGTAGGGGTCCCAGATCCCTTTCCCATGACCTATTTTGTGTTGAAGGGGTATCTTTCAAACCGATCGATTGCGTAAGGCCCCGGTTTAACAGGGCCGGGAAAATATACTGAAAAAACAGTTCCCTTTTCCAATTTTTGGTGATCTCCGGGTCGGTGATCCCCCTTTTTTCCCCTGACAACTGTTTGGCACCATTTTAAATTTTTGTCTCTTTCTGTGGACCGATAGATCAGTACTCACAGGGGTCATCTTTGCCTGCTAGGCAGAGGATGGCAGTTACAAATTCTGTCTCAGTAGGACATGTATTTCTATTACTATGAAATTCATAAATGAAAATGAAGTAGTTAATGGTGGGGTTACCATTATCCTTTTTGTAATGACAGATCTTGTATGTGTTCCCTAAGAAGGTGTCCATTCATTTTCGAGGTCTCAAAGAGGCGTGGGAAACACATAGGAAGGAACTCTTGAATGGAAATTGAAAAGAAATGAATCAGTTCCTTCGAAATGGTAAGATTTTTAGCGCAGAAGAAGGTTTATCCGTATCATCTTGACTTGGTTCTGCTTCCCTCTTTTTTAGAATACCGAATCAGGTTCTTCTCTACCAGTATCAGATAGAACATGCTGAATCAAAAATCTTCTTAAGCCTTAAAAACTGCTCGATTTAGATCCAGGGAAAATCGTACGGATTTTCTTTATGAAACCATGTGCTGTAGAAGCTCAGATCATGGCCAATCCTATTTCGATAAGACAGTTATTAATTGAATCTCTTTTCCCATTATTTCCCTATCCATATATCCGCCAATAGTGCGAAAAGAGGCTCCGCTCCAAGTTGTTCAGGAATAGTGGCGTTGAGTTTTCTCGACCCTTTGCCTTAGGATTAGTTAGTTCTGTTCTCGATGGGGCGGGGAGGATATAACTCCAGCGGTAGAGTGTCTGCTGACGTAGTGGAAGTCATCAGTTCGAGCCTGATTATCCTAAACCTAATGTGAGTTTCTGTTTTGGCTACCCCGCCGTCCCGTGATCAGGAGAATGGATACAAGAGGCTCGTGGGATTGACGTGATAAGTGGAAGGCTATATTGCTGGGGCGAACTCCCAGGCTATTATGAAGCACGCTGGATACAGGTTGTACCTTGAGATAAAGACAATTCGAATCCTTTTGTCTACGAACAAGGCTATAAGTAATGCAACCTTGAATCTCATGGAGGATTCGATCCTGGCTCCAGGATGAACGCTGTGGCATCGCTTAACACATGCAAGTCGGACGGGAAGTGGTGTTTCCAGTGGCGGACAGGTGAGTAACGCGTAGAGCCTGCCCTTGGGAGGAACAACAACTGGAAACGGTTGCTAATACCCGTGAGCTGAGGAGTAAAGGAGGAATCACACGCCCGAGGAGGGGGCTCGCGTCTGATTAGCTAGTTGGTGAGGCAATGGCACAAGGCGATGATCAGTAGCTGGCGAGAGGATGATCAGCACCTGGGACTGGGACACGGCGGGCTCCTACGGGAGGCAGCAGTGGGAATTTTCCGCAATGGGCGAAAGCCCTGACGAGCAATGCCGCGTGGAGGTAGAAGGCCCACGGGTCGTGAACTTCTTTCTCCGGAGAAGAAACAATGACGGTATCACGAATAAGCATCGGCTAACTCTGTACCAGCAGCCGCTGATAGATTAGAGGATGCGGCGTTATCGGAATGATTGGAGCGTAAAGCGTCTGTAGGTGGCTTTTCAGGTCGCCGTCAAATCCCAGGGCTCAACCCTGGATGAGCGGTGGAAACTACCAGCTGAGTACAGTAGGGGCAGAGAATTTCCGGTGGAGCGGTGAAATGCGTAGAGATCGGAAAGAACACCAGCAGCGAAAGCACTCTGTAGACTATTTTGGCTTGCTGAGACAAGCTAGGGGAGCAAATGATTAAGATACAGTAGTCCTAGCCGTAAACGATGGATGGGCGCTGTGCGTATCGGCCCGTGCGGTGCTGTAATAACGCGTTAAGTATCGCGCCACCAGGGAGTACGTTCGCAAGGGCTCAAACTCAAAGGAATTGACGGGGCGCACCAAGCGGTGGAGCATGGTTTAATCTGATGACGCGAGGAAACCTACCTGGCTGAAAGTTAGTGAATGGGGCAGAGACGCCTCAGTCCTTTCGGGGACACGAAACTAGGTGTACAGAATGGCTGTCAGGTCTGTGCTGTGAAAAGTTGGGTTAAGTCCTGCAACGATGGCAACCCTATGTTTAAGTTGCCAGCACATTATGGTGGGGACTCTGAACAGACTGCCTGTGCAAACAGAGCATGAAGAGGACGACGTCGTCATCATGGCTCTTACGTCTCGGGGCCACGTGCCAATGTGGCAGCACAGAGGCAGCCACCTGGGCAACAGGATGCCACCCTAAAGCTGTTCATAGCTCGGATCGGGGCCCGCAACCTGACCTAGAAGTTGGATTTCCACAAGCACCTACATCAGTACGATGCAGTGAACATGTTCTCGGCCTGTACGCACACCGCCCGTCACACTATGGGGCTGGGAGTGCCTGGATGGTACGTAAACCGCAAGGAGGGGATGTGTAAATCAGGGCGATGTTTAGATGAAGTCATGTAAGGTAGCCGTACTGGAAGGTGCGGCTGGATCACCTCCTTTCAGAAACTAATGCTTATGCTTGTTGGGTATTTTGGTTTTGACACTTGCTTCTGCAAAAACATTGTCTAATACTTTAGACTATGAAGTCTCTTTCGTTCTCGACATTGGCTAGACCAGCTCATGAGCTTATTATCTAGGTCAGTTTGTGACAGGATCCTTTTTCGCCCCATGTACTCGCATTCAGTGACGACGTGAACCTCTGAGAAGAAGGATGGAGTTTCTCTCGCACAGCAACGACACTCACTGGGAAGACACGCGACGATATTAGCTTTCGGTGTGCGCTAGAAATAAGATTTATGCTGGGCTGTGAGGCTCGGCCACATGAATGGTTCAATGCATCGCGCGACCCGAGATGTGGATCATCAAGAGGCACATTAGCATGGCGGCCTCCTCCTGTTCGAATCAGGTTTGAAACTAAACTTATCCTCAGGAGGAGGATAGATGGGGCGGTCAGGTGAGATCAATGTAGATCTAACTTTCTATTCACTCGTGGGATCAGGCGGTCCCAGGGGACCACTATGGCTCCTCTCTTCTCGAGAATCCACCCATCCCTGTCAGTGTATGGGCAGCTGCTCTCTCGAAGCACAGGTTGGTTCAGCCTCAGTAGGAAAATGGAGCACCTAACAGCAGCGCATCTTCAGACCAAGAACTACGAGATCACCTTTCATTCTGGATGACGGAGGATCGTACCATTGAGCCTTTTTCATGCTTTTCCCGGAGGTCTGGATAAAGCAGCAGTAATAAGTTTCCTAATCCTCCCTTCGAAAGAGGAAGAACGTAGAGTCTTTTCCTTTCCGCAGGACCAGGAGATTGGATCTAGCCATAAGAAAGAATGCTTGGTATAAATAACTCCTTCTTGATCTTCATTTCAGCGCACGGCTTACACGATGCGATGGACCAATATTCTGTTATCAATAGAATAGAGCGAGGAGTTTGAAGGTCTTGGAAGTGTCTGAGGCGGGCAGAGAATCTCTTGGCGCCTTCTTTTTCTTCATCGGGCATTTGACGAGACTTGCCGTAGTGAAGGAAGGAACAAACACTTGAAAGAGCGCAGTACAGCGCGGAGGTGTATGCTGCGTTCGAGAGAACGAATCGCTCCCGAAAAAAAGAATCTGTGATTCTCTCCCAATTGGTTGATCGTAGGTGCGATGATTTACTACGGGCGAGGTCTCTGTCTGTTCAGGATGGCCCAGCGCGCCAGGGAAAAGAATAGAAGAAGCATTCAATCTTCATGCATACCCAGGCTCGGGGATATAGTTTGAGTTGGTAGAGCTCCGCTCTACCGGGTCGTTGGTGACATGGGCTGATGTCTAATTGTCCAGGCGGTAATGATAGTATCTAAAATGGAACCGGTGGCTCACTTTTTCAAGTAATGGGAAGAGGACCGAAACATGCCACTGAAAGACTCTACTGAGACAAAAGAGCGCTGTCAAGAACGAGAGGAGGTAGGATGGGCAGCGTCAGGATCTAGTATGATCGTACATGGACGATAGTTGAGTCGGCGGCTCCCAGTTCCCTATCTGGGATCTCTGGGGAAGAGACTGCTGGTTCTGCGAATAGCTTGATGCACTATCTCCTTCAACCCTTTGAGCCAAAAATGGGCAAAAGGGAAGAAAATCCATGGACTGACCCCATCGTCTCCACTCCCGTAGGAACTACGAGATCACTCCCAAGGACGCCTTCGGCATCCAGGGGTCACGGACCGACCATAGACCCTGTTCAATAAGTGGGCTGCATTAGCTGTCCGCCTCGGTTGGGCAGTATGGGTCGGAGAAGGGCAATCACTGTTCTAAACCAGCATTCTTAAGACCAAAAAGTCGGGCGGAAAAAGGAGAGAGCTCCGTTCCCTGTTCCTCCTGTAGCTGGATTCTCCGGAAACCACAAGAATCTTTAGAATGGGATTCCAACTCAGCACCTTTTGAGATTTTGAGAAGAGTTGCTCTTGGAGAGCACAGTACGATGAAAGCTGTAAGCTGTGTCTGGGGGAGTTATTGTCTATCGTTGGCCCTATGGTAGAATCAGTCTGGGAGGCCTGAGAGGCGGTGGGTTTACCCTGTGGCGGATGTCAGCGGTTCGAGTCCGCTTATCTCCAGCCCGTGAACTTAACTGGATACTATGATAGCACCCCAATTTTCCGATTCGGCAGTTCGATCTATGATTTCTCATTCATGACGTTGATAAGATCCTTCCATTTAGCAGCACCCAGGATGGCAGCCTCAATGTTAATTTAATGGCGAGGTTCAAATGAGGAAAGGCTACGGTGGTGGATACCTAGGCACCCAGAGACGAGGAAGGCGTAGCAAGCGACGAAATGCTTCTGGGAGTTGAAATAAGCATAGATCCGAGATTCCCTGAATAGGTCAACCTTTTCGAACTGCTGCTGAATCCATGGGCAGGCAAGAGACAACCTGGCGAACTGAAACATCTTAGTAGCCAGAGGAA